>JASAMX010031148.1:0-11210 GCA_030248175.1 Microlaimidae sp. YZB2_3
ACCCCAATCTTTAATTGTAAACAAACAACCTTTAAGTAAAACTTTACTCCGACGTTTCGAAGCAACTAAGTGCATCTTCTTCAAGGCTTTTACCGGTATTGGGTGCGGGATTTTGCCTTAAAGGTGCGGGATTTTTTAGAGATCAAATCCGTCGGCAGCTAACAAATAATAATGAAAAATAGCAAGATATTTACATACAGCCAAGATCAAAACCACAACAATCAGAACGGAATGTACGGTATGGTGAACTATATACGTAAGAACTTGCCTCAGTTGCACGCCTCGCACACTGTTCACCTTCAGCACAAAGACAAAGAGTTGCTTTGTTACTTTCAACCCAATGCCGTAAGAAAGCAAGGCAGAAGATCTAGCGGTTTTGGTATGTTACAGAATTTTTTTCTTAATTTTAATAATATACTTTTTCAATAATGCACACGCTTCGTGTTTTTTTTCTTTTTTTGTTTATTTTCCACTGGTGCTTTTTTTATTCTTTCTTTTTGTACATTTTTGATTTTTGTACCGAATTCCACCGCGCATTAAAACAACACGCGATATTTTCTTAATAAAAATTGGAAAAAATGTTTCAAATCTATAACAATAATTAGACTTGTTCAAACGATATTGCTACTTTTGAACTTTTTGTTATCTGAACTGAACTAATTTTTTTATATATATTTATTATCCTAAAGAGCAGAACAGTAATTTATTTATACCTTAATATTTCAAAAACAAAAACATATGTCGTTTATAATAAAAAAAACTTTAAAATATTAATATCGACTAAAGATAAATTTTATCAGGGTAAAAATAGATGAGTGAGTTGAAATAACCGCTAGTTTTGCTTGATAAAATATCACTTGCAGAGCAAGACATAGCGCAACTAAATAATAATTGGTTACATAACCGCTGAAAACTTTTTTTTTATTTTGTCGCTCCAGCGTTTATTGTTTATTTTTCCCTGGGGGGAACGGTTACGCCCTTAATTTCAGCCTGGAAGACTTTAGCTTTACCCTAAGTGAATGATTAATTATTTAATCTAATTTATATTAATATGGTAAATGTTTTACATGCTTTGTGTTTTTATGTATATGAAAATTTTGCAGGCCCTATTTCTTAAAAATCTTTGTAATTGTAAATTAATAAACGCATTTATATTGTCCGTTTTTATTAACTAAAAAATGCGTACATAACCATAGAAATATTTACAAATTTGTAACTTTTTAATTTGTAAATGCAGTTTTATGAATATACTTTTTTAATTCCAAATACAAAAGAAAAATAATTGATGAAGATTTTTATTATTATTTTTATGTCTAGTAATATCTGTATTCAATTTCGGCTAAATTTATGGATTTAAATTTAAGAGGTTGTTTGTTTGCATTCGGAAATTTTTGATCAAAAAGACAAGTCAAATGACATTAAATAGAAATGAAAATAATAACTACCTAACAAGTTTAAAAATGAAAAGTAGATTAATATTATTAAAGAGGGATAATTTTTCAATATTGTGATTTTAAACTTGTCTTTAAGAATGAATTATAAATTTACAGAGATACTATAGACACAAAGAAATGTCCGACTGTACACTAATTTTTTGACCAAAATTTTGCCGCAAGAAAAAGTCGCACTTTCAAATTTGTGTGCAACTTTTTTCTTCCAAAAATCCGCCATTTTCTTGTAGTTTTACCGCGCTGCAATTTTTAACACACTGTTAGCTTTCTCGCAGTGGGGACTTGAGCCTCTTTTCAGCACTCTTTACTGTTTCCTCGCACTGCGAGTCTGGGCTGCACAACAAAAAAATACCAGACGCTGCTAGTCAATTTCAATGGAGTAAAACACTTCGAAACTTGTTTTTCTTAATTTTAAAACATTTGAAATTTACTTTATTTTATTAAAACTAAAAAAAATTTAGCATCCTAAGGTTAAAAAAACAGTTTTTTACTCAGTAAAACACAAAATTTTTGCTCCGCTTTGTTTTTATTTTTTTTGCGTTGTTTTCTGCAGGCGACTCGCAGTGCGAAAAATAATCGCAGTGCAAAAAACAGAAGTGAATTCGGAAAGAAGTACGCAGTCTCGCTGCAAAAAAACTGGCACTGTGTTAAAAAATCGCAGCGCGGGAAAACTAGGGCAAAAAATGGGGGATTTTTGCGAGAAAAGTCGCACACGAATTTGAAAATAACTTTCTTGCAAAATTTTGGTTAAAAATTTAGTGCATAGTCGGACATTCTCCTGTGTTATATATTCTTGTTATTACTAACAAAGCGCACGCTTATTTTATGATAAAAATGCTTTCGTGTTGTCCGGTGTCGTGTGTTGTCTTTAAGAATGAATTATAATTAGTAACAAAGGGCACGCTTATTTATGATAAAAATGCTTTCGTGTTGTCTCTTAGGGATTGAAATTATGTATGCGTTTATTAATTTATAATTAGAAGAAATTTTTATGAAATAGGCCCCTGAAATTTTACGTTACAAACTAAATTGTTGGTTTATTTCTGTGGCTTGTTTTTCTAATTTTTACTTCTAATTGTAATTTTCTCTTATATCCTTTTACGCTCTTGTTACAATTTTATTAAAAAGTTTTATTTTTATATAAAAAAAGTGTTATTTCTTATTTTAAAATATTTTAGAAAAACAAAATCCTTTTGCACGCGCAGATGCACTCAGCTAGCAATAAATTATAGAACACGCGTTTTTCAAATATCGTGTTTTTAGAATTTGATTTTATTTTCATTTTTGTTATGTACATATAAAACGGTATATTAAGTTTTACGATCTATAATAGTGAAAAACTATCATTGAGACTGGGCCGTTTGGAAATACGGTGAATATTCTGCAGCGATTTTTTTTACACCAACATTGCACGGAATCGTAGACTATAGTGTACTTTTGCTGTCAGAAAGTTTCTGGCAGCTGAAACCCTGCTGTACTCTAGGGGGAAACGGACGCACAACTGCAGCCCAGTGCGCGCGACCAAATGTTCGCGCAAATTAAACGACACCCTATGCACATTATGTGAGATTACCTTAATACCTAAGACTTATTTACTGTGATTAGCGTGCTTTTTTTTAGAAAGTTGCGGGCAGCTCACGCCTCCACCGTACTCGGGTGAGACGGACGCGCAACTGCACCTGCAGCGGCACCATCGCAGCCTTAGCGTCCAAACCCTACCCGGACACAACAGCAGTGACAGCGCGTACAGCAGCAGCGCGGAGGGGAGTCCCGGACCGCTCGTGGACTTTATGGACTACCAGCCCAACTTGGACGGTATACAACATTTGGTTTTACCTTTTCATGGTAGTAAGTACGGTGGGTTTATGACTTCTAAAATTATTAGAACACATCAAGGTATTGCTATCTTAGGCAGAATAAACCGAACACAAAAAAGAATTCGTATTAAACAACTATACTGGAAAAAATTAAACCCAAATGCTTAAAACAATTCATCGCATGTACTTAGAATCATCATTAACAATGTTTTCTTGAGCTCCGTTTTTATGAGCTCAGAAGCAAACTTAGGAGCTCTGGAATTTCAGAGTTTCGCCCTAATTTTGTTGTACTATTTTAATGAACACCTAAAAGTAATGCCGTAGATTGTTTTGCTAACATTTTTTGTAAACAATATTTTTTAAAAAAAATTGTTAAAAACAATTAATATAGTGCTAAAAATGCTAATAATCCAGTAGCATTGCTACCATTGTAGTGATGGGCGGAACTGCGGAACCCCCGGAACCGGAATTGAGATTTTCCAAAAATCCCGAACAGGAACCGGAACCCGAATTCCAAATGTTGCCCGAAACATGCGGAACCCGGAACTGCCTATTAAACTGCGAACCCACGGAACACCGGAACCAGAACTGGAATTGAGATTTTCCAAAAAATCCTGAACAGGAACCGGAATTCCAAATGTTGCCCGAAACATGCGGAACCCGGAACTGCCCATCACTACCATTATGCCAACTACTGGATACCCAATAAACCAAATTGCCCGGTGTCCCACGGGGTTCCCAGGCCTTCATTAACCATTCATAACGATTGCATTATATTCTTATTTAATCGTTTTTCAGGGATGTATTTTACAATACCTGGTACAATGACGCAGGCACATTTTCAAAAACGAGGTGGTATCAGTTCCAGAACCAGGGAATTGGAAAATTCTAGTTTAAAACTTGAAGTCGATTCAGAAGGTACGTTTTTTTTGTTTTATGGAATCAAATCACAAATAATGCAAACCTTTAAAGCTGTATCTTGTATGATCATTAAAGTCAGTTCTGGAAAAATATAATTTCATTGCATATATTGTGCCAGCAAACTGTCGTGTAAATAGTTTGCGCGATACTCGCGTCAACGTTGTTGAAAATGTTTACCGCGCCAAACAGGTGCCAAAATTTATCTTCAAAGTTGGGGATAACTGAAATATTTCAAATAATGTCTACGAATGGAGTTATGTTTTAATAAATTTGTAAACGACTCATGAATTTCAGCATTATACTAGCTATACGCATACAACAAAAAAAACACATTATTATCGATTAAATATGTTGATAAATCGAACTGTTTAATTTTAGCCCCTCTACCGCGGAGGTATCAACTGGCGATAATAGGAGCTTGGAAATTGAAATTCTTGTTGGCCAAGAAGCGTTTCAAAGCCACTCGCAAATCTTTCGACTTTGCAGACTTTTCGGATGAGCTCTCTCAACGTGAAATTCAGGTAAATCCAAGTTTTTATTTTATTTTAAACTAAAACAATGCTTGCTCAAATATATATTTTTTTCTTTCAGTTTTTGTTATTTACGTAGGCAAACCGGTTTTTGAAAAGCGTTTTGTTATTTTTGGTGTTATTATATGCAAAAACAGAGCTAAATCAAATGATAAGAGTTGTCTGTAATTATCTTTATTTAGGAAATTGCTAAAATTAGAGAAGTACAACTTCATGTCGATCAAGTAGTTGGAAAGCCACGTATGAGGTAAATAAATTATATTTATATTTAGCAAGACTAATATTTTCTTAAACATATAAATAAATCTCAGAACATGTAACTCAGAATCCTTCAATTTCACATAACTAAACTGAGGTCTAAAAAAGATTTCCGCCATTATTTATTGATAGTCACGAAATAGGCGAAGTCTTACCTGTTTTGTGTCACGCTCGGCGTTTCACGAACATCTCTGTACCAATGGACGTGCAAGCTTTTTGCGCTTAAAAAATTTAAAAAATCGCATTTCCATAAAAGTATCCATTGTTATAAAAATGTTCATGAGACACCAGGCATGACAACAAAAATTATAATATAGAGTCTTAGGTGCAAAGTTTGAGGCCGCCACCGCCGCCATAATAGTAACGTGTAGAATCCCTAAATAAGAATATGATTTAAGGGTGTGGTGCGGAGTCAAACTGTTTGGCTTCAAATTTGAAGATTTTTTGTAAAAACTTACCCCTGCCCCCAATAACCCACAAAAATTTTTTCATCAAAATATCTTCTCTGGTTCAGGGGATATGACCTTCAAAAATGGCTTTTTTGGACAATTCGGTACTTGAAATATTGCACAATGGATTTCACAATTAAAGTTATAAAACATTCATTCAAAGAAAGCAGCTACTTTCTACTTTAATTTGATACCTCGATTGTTAAGATTGGTGCAGTATTTGTCGAGATATTGCGTTTCTCGTACAAAAAACCCTCGATTTGTGAAAAACATCAAACGACGGCAGTGATTTTATTAAGTTTGCCCAACATTTTTGCCTACACTTCGTATTTTTAGCAAAAAAACCGTGGGTTTTTTTTGTAAGGGAAACACAAAATCTTGAGAAATACTGCTCTAATCTTCACAATCAAGGTATCATTAAAGTAAAAAGTAACGGATTTTTTTGAGTGCATATTTTGTAACTTTAATTTTTATACCCATTAAGCAATTTTTCAAGTACAGTATTGTTGAAAAAAAAACGCAATTTCGGGGGGTCATATCTCCAGAACCACTGGAGATAGTTCGATGAAAAAAATTTTTGGGCTATTGGGGGCAGGGATAATGTTTTCACAGATGACCGTCAAAATCGAAAACAAAAAGTTTGACTCCGCGTTGCAACTAGGCTTAGGCTTTAACAAATTCAAACAATCGGCTGTTTTATTAACGCGGTTGTTTGATCTGTTTATTTTTAATTTAACCGCAACTCCATATTTCTCCTGCCGATGTTTTTTTTTCGAATTTCAGCTTGCTGACCAGAAACCAGCAGGAGCTCTGCTTAGCTGATCGACTGAAACTGCTGGAGGACAAGATGGTGGATTTGGACAAAAAGTCGGACTTAATCCTGGAGCTGGCCACCCAGCTGGGCGAGCAGGTCATCGCCCAGCGGAAATTTCTGCTCAACAAAGTCAACACGGGCTATGGGTTCCAGCCGGCGCTCCCGGGGGATCCCGCCAGAGGTCCGAGAAGTCTGGCAACGTCTTTGAGCTATTCGTGAAAAAGTTGGCGTTCTTTGAACTCCTTCCGTTTGTTTTTGCGATAAAGGACGCCTTCTCCGGAGTAGAGCTTGAAACTTATATACTCTGAATTCTGACTACATCTTTGAGCTACTCATGAAAAACTCAACTTCACCACCTGCAAACTCTATATGTCTACTTCCGCGACAATGAACGCCTTCTTTGGAGTAGAGCTTAAAACCTATGTACTCTGAATTCTGACTACGTCTTTGAGATACTCGTGAAAAAACTAGACTTTTAGCTCCTAAGCTCTTTCCGTCTTCTTTCGACATAAAAAACAAATACTTTTCAAACTAATACTTTTAACAGAGTATCCATTATGCTACCTAGCTGTTGTTCAAAGACCGTTTCTTTACTCAGGTGTACGACAGTTTCCGCAACTCTGAGACGCTACTTGACCTTCCCAGCTGCTCAGCTCAAAGGATGGAAAAGGTTAAAAAAAACGATGTCTTTTTTTTGTTTAATAATTTCAGACGATATCCATATTTT
This sequence comes from Microlaimidae sp. YZB2_3, assembly GCA_030248175.1. Classification (NCBI taxonomy): domain Eukaryota; kingdom Metazoa; phylum Nematoda; class Chromadorea; order Desmodorida; family Microlaimidae; species Microlaimidae sp. YZB2_3. The sequence goes on from JASAMX010031148.1 coordinate 6,968, forward strand.
ATCTCGCGACAACCAACGAAGAATAACCGTGCTATTCATAAAACTTTTGGACCCGGTCCGGGATTGGGTTCGTTTTTTTACACAGACTGTTGTATGCGTAAAAACGGTCGCAGTCCGAAGCGGATCGAGTCCAGGTTTTATGAATAGAAGGGTAAGTTTGGAAATCGAAGTTTTGTGGTGCAGGACCCTGTTTCATAAAAATTTTATTTAAAATTCTCATTTCACGAATCTCCGCCTACTTTTTGTAATAAGATAGAAGGAAAGGTTATGTGATGTTACTTAAGAATATATTGATGGAAAAAAAATTTTAAAAAAGATTATATTTTAATGCGATATTATAAAATTTATATAATAATTGAAAATTATATTTTTGAAAAATTATATTAAAAAATAAAGATTAGACTAAGCAGAAAAATTTTTTTGAAAAATTAAATGTATTATAAGTTTTACATTTGGTACAGAATTATTTTTAACATGAAAATTTTTTAACAAATAGCTACCATAAATGGGTAAAGTGAGCAAATACAGAAACACCATGAAAGGTGTAGAAAGCAGGTTAGGAGAAAACACCTAAATAGGTGCAGAAGCAGGTTAGGTAGTAATAGGTATATATTGAGGAAATAATGGATACATAAACACCACAGAGGGTGTAGAAAGCAGGTTAAATGAAAACACCTAAATAGGTGTAGAAGCAGGTTAGGTAGAACATAAAAAGCTAGTATAAATGAATTAATTTTGATACCTTTAATAAGCAAAAAAGGAAAATTAAAGATTGGCATCTTAAATGATGCAGAAAGCAGGTTAAGTAAAACAACTTTGGTTGGTGCAGAAACAGGTTTAGTATGTTCACCATAACTAGGTGTAGAAAGCAAAATTAACTAAGCATTTTGTATGGTGATTTACTAAGTAAAACTATTTGCTTGTGTAAGTTTTCTTATTTAAAGACTAATTAATAAATTTTAGTTGGTTTTTAAAGTTTGCGGCTTTTAATGATTAAACATTGTAAGAGGCGATTAAGTGTTTTAATCTTGTTGGTATTTTGGTCAGATGTAGCAATATTAAACAAACATAAATACACAAAGTGTTAGTAGAGCAGTGTTCTGATTTTGTTAGTAACAACTACAGTATTAGTTAGCTATTTATTTTATTTATACATAAATAATAACATTTATTTTTAGTAGATTTCAAAAAAACAAACTTTTTTAAAAAATTTTTAAAGGTTTTAAGAGAACAATTTATACTTAAGCTAACTAATATAATAACCTATTTCGTCGCTTTACTTTAACTAGAATAGGTTATTGGACAAGCCCAAGGAGAAGTGCGACTCATCAGCTAGTTCTTCTCGTCAAACTTTTACAAAACAAGAAATTGTAAAATAATAAAGACAAGAACATTATTTATTGTTTTTAAATGCATATTTTGTGTTTATTTAAATAAATTACCAAATTTACGATAAATTAGTTTTCTTAGGTTATTTTGATATTTTATATACATATAATACTTGTTTAGAAACTTATCACAATTTATTTTTTATATAAAAATAAGTTTTAAGAAATAAAAAATTTTTTGGTTTTTGTTATAATAAAGTTAAAGTTTTATTTAACCTAAAGTATGTAAGAGTGTGTGCTGTGTTTATTGTTTATATAAGTTGGTTGATAAGGAAAGAATTTTAGATGAAAAATTAGTTATGTAATGTGAGATAGCATTTTTAATTTTTATATTTTTAGATTTAGAGAAGTTTTAAACTTCAAAAAGTTTAAGTTTTGTCGCCAGTCTCATTCATTTTTTATAAAACACAAAGACACATAAAGAAATTTAAACAACATAATTTTTTAATAAAATTTTTAAAATTTTTGTTTAACTTATTTTAAAATTAAAACACTTATTTGCTTATTTAAATGTATATAGCAAATTTTTTTAAAGTTTTTAGTGTTGCAAAAACGATAATTTTTGTTGTTAAATAATTAATTTAAAGAGATATTAATTATTATAAAATTAAACTAGCTTACCTTATGTTGCGAGTTTTTCAGTTTTTTTAAAAACCATTGTTTCTTCTTTCTTCCATTTTGATAAAAATGCTGACAAGGATCCTTTTTGTTTGACCTGGCAAGTTTGTATGGAACTGGTTTTTGACAGTATATCCAGAGTGGTGAATTGTGAATAATAGGTGCCAGGATTCCTCGAAACTGTGCATTGTTTTATTACTATTTTACTTTGAAGTGATGAAATAATGAGTCCCTGGTACAAGTTGAAGCGTGATTGAGAAGTGTGGAAATTATGATATGTTTGATTTTCGTTAACTTCTTGGCTTGGGTTTATTGATGTTGTAAAAAATGTCAGAGTTACGCAGGGATGGCGAATGTGACTCGATTTACTTGCCTATATGTTACTTTTTAAGCAGAGGGTAAATATAATGAGTCAGATTAATAAAAAAACAAAAACTGTGACCCATTATTTATTTATTATAACTAAAAGTTATTTGATTAAAAATGAGTTTAGAAATTTTTAATATTGTAAACATTAAAATAAAATTATACTATAAATGGATGGTTTAAGGCAAATTTATGATTTTTTGAAATGTTAACTTACATTAAGTTGTAAATAAATCAAATTATTTATGCAAAATTTTTAAAAAAAGGAAAAGAAAACTTTTAACAATTATTAAGTTTAAAAAATTTTATATTATGATTTATTTTGGTTTATAATATATTTTAACATTTTTGTTGCATCTTTTTTATTTGTTATACCAAATTTTGAAGCCAACGATTTATAGCGTAAACAAAATTTTATGAAGGTATTATTAATTTCTGTATGTATGAAACCCAAATTTTTGTATGTAATAAATATTTCACTGATTTTTTCCAAAAAATATTTTTTGGTTGAACAAATTCTACCAAACCTAACAAATTGTGAAAAAAGTACATTAAGTGATAGGTAATTGGATACATTGCTATCTTTATGAATATATCTTAATACTTTAAAATTAAAGTCCGAAGTTTTGTTATATACATCGATGTCAAGCTGACCATCAATAACTTTTATTGTTAAATCTAAATAATGTATTTCCTTTTTTCCAATGGAAGTGTCGTTTAAAGGTAGACATTCTGGATAAATGTTTTTGCTAATATTCATAAATTCACTGCAGTTTGATGAGCCAATATCATCCACATATCTACAAGTGTTAGCTAGAAGTTTTCGGTGGGCAGGGTGTGCTTTAAGATATTTGAATTCCGCAAATGAAAGAGAAAGATCAGCTATTTGTGGTGATGCATTTCCACCCATAGGGATGCCTGATACTTGTTTAAAGATTGTACCTGCGAATTTTATGTAGCAGTTGTCAATTACAGACTTTATTAAATTTTTGATTTGTATTTTGGAGAATATATTTGTTTTTGTGGTTATTGAATCAGTGTAGAAAATTTTAGAGTAGCCTACGGCCAGATATTGTTTTTTTGAATTTGAGAATAGAAGATCTACAAGTTGAAATAAGTTTTCATAAATAATATCATGAGAAAAGTTTGTATATAAAGTACTAAAGTCTCCACTAAACACTTCATTGACGTCTTCTGGTTCAGTAAGCTTTTCAATTGCTTGAATACTGTTTTTTATTGACCAGTGAACTGTTCCAATTTTATCTTGTAGTGATGTACAGTAGTTTTTAAAATGTTCCTCCAAGATTGTAAGGATTCTTCCAAGAAGTATTGAGATAGGTTTGGTACTTGATTTCTTTGCTCCTGCTATGAATCGAAGTTTAATGGGATTTTTATGAAGTTTAGCATTACCAAACAAAGTGGTATGGTTTTACAGTCATCTGTAAGTATACAATTAAAAGCCTCCGCTATGTTTTGATGTATGTCAATTATAGTTGATTCCGATTTGTCTTTAATTGGGTTGTAGACCTGATTTCCTTGAATACTCCATTTATTATTAGTGAGAACCATCCCAAATTCTTTGTACATTACATTATCACATAGAGTTTTAAACAAAAATACATATAAAGACGAAATTATTATTGGCTTTATCAGCAGTAGAATTAACTACGAGTTCATCTCTTGTAACGTTGTCAGCATTCTTTACGTATATAAACTTTTAAATTTGTTTTCATCATAATTTTTAGATGTATATTTTTTTTTCAAAATTTTATTTGGTTGTTTTTAATACATTTTCAAGTAAGTTTCCGAAAAATGTTTAAAGGTTATCCTTATTAATTTTATATTTACTAGCTATATGTAAGATACAATTT
>JASAMX010031149.1:0-12327 GCA_030248175.1 Microlaimidae sp. YZB2_3
AAAAAGTGGGGTTTAACCCCCCCCCCCACACAGAAGTGGGGGGGGGGGGAGAAAAGGTTAACCCCCCCAATTTTGGAAAAATGAAGAAAAAAATGTCTTTAAAATGACTTCTAACTGCCTCCAAACTTAAGTTTTGAGGTCAAAATGAATGTTTTAAGCAATAAAAAAGCTCAAAAATGCAATAAAAAGGGCTTTTTGACCTAAAATTAGTGTTTTTAACCTATTTTTCCTTCAATCGAAAATATGGGTAAATGCCTCCGAATTATGGGTATTTTGCGTTTCTTGGATTTTAACCCCCCCCCCCTAATTTGAGGTTTAACCCCCCCCCCACTCCGGACCAAAGAAAATAAACGACCATGTATGATTTTATGTGTTAGAACGCCCGTTTAGGCAGGTTTCGTACAAAGTGTTTTTGGAAAAATTTAAAAAATTTATGTGGGGGGGGGGGGGGGGGGGGGCGCCGAGGGGGGCAGGCCGGACCCTCTCTTTTGGGGTGCCCAAGGATGAAAAATTTGGGGGTCTAGGAACAGTGGCGTTCCCAGAATTTCATTTCGGGGGGGGCGGTCTGGGGGTAAATACTAACCCTGGGGGGGGGGGGGGGAAAGGGGGGTCTGGGGGGGCGGGAGCCCCCCAGCGGGGTCAAGGGGCGGAGCCACTTGTCAGGGGGCTCCGGGGGGCAGAATGCCCCCCGGGGGAAAATTTTTTAATTTAAGGCGCTAAAATACACTAGAAATTTTAATTCCAGATGATATTTAAAACAAAATTTAAGGTTTTTTTTATTCCTATCCATTTAAAACATGTGTTTAAAACGTTAATAAAAGGTTAACAATGTTTATAGTAGTTTTATTTAACATGTATGCCATAACTACTGAACGGGATAATTGATTTGAAATGGAAAAACTAAGACAAATTGTCAATTTAAACTACCCGCGTAGCGGGAAAATTTTGGTTTTTTGACTATTAATATGCTTTTGGGTGGCATCAGGAAAGTTTCTATATTAATATTTAAGAAAAAAAATTTTCTTTCCCAAAATTTAAAAAACCTAAGGGTCCCCCTTACAAAAAAATCAGGCTTCGCCGGATTTCGGGGGGGGGGGGGGGGCGGCGGCCGCCCCCTCCCGCCCTCCCCCCTGGGCACGCCACTCTATGACATAAACAAGGTAATAAACAGTTTTTATTTATTAAAAATAAACAAAATTTTTTTAGTCCTTTTATAACGCTTAAAAATTTTTCTCCAGGAGGCGAATTTGGGGGGGGGATGTCCCCGGGTACCCCAAATTTGAGGGGGGTGTCAGCAAAATTCGAAATTTTGGGGGGGTATAACCCCCCTCCCCCAACCGCCCCCCCCCCCCTGCCCACCTATGTATACATAGGTGGGCAGCCTCTCGGATTTTGGGGGGTATAAGGGGGGGTCAAATTTTAGGGGGGGTGTCTGGCAAGACCCAGATTTTGAGGGGGGTGTACCCAATATTTCCGCGCTGCCTTAAAATGATCTTAAAACGCATAAAAAAACGTAAAACAAGCTTATAAATGCATTAAACTGTGTAAAATTAAAATAAAACCTTATTGTAACTTATAAATTTTATTTTTTAATTCTTTTAATTATAATGTGTTTATATATTCTTATAATTAGATTAGAAATCATAGTTTTTTTTAATAATTACGTAATAATAGAATAGTAATTTTATTGTCTTGATTATAAAGTCAAGTATCACAAACTTTTTAATCCATAATCTTATATTTAATTAAAGATTATATACATACATGGGAGTAGCCACGGCCGGGGGGCCTGGGTGTGTCCCCCCAGCCGCAGGAGGCGAAAATTTTTAGAAATATGTACTAAAACCTGCTTAAAAATCGTCCCTTGGTGATAGCGCAAACACACATTTTACTTTATTTTTTTTACCTAATTTATATACAATTTTGTTTGATCTTCAAAATTAATATGACGATGGATGAGATAAAATTGTATATAACAAAACTATTTATTGCCTGATGTCTTTAAATTTTGTGTATGAATATGGTTAAAATTATAGTACCCTAACAAAAATAGTACTGATAACATAGGTGTACTATATATAAATTTATTTTATTGAATAATAAATATATTTTTAAATATATTTTTATTGAATAATAGGAAAAAAAATGAAGTAATGACACAAACAAGGTAATAAGCACTCCGCGAGAAGCTCGGAAAATTTATTAGAGACTTTATAAAGCTTAAAAATTTTTTTTTAAGCGGGGGGGGGGTGTCAGCAAAATCCGAAATTTTGGGGGAGGGGTATAACCCCCCCCCCACCCCCCTGCCCACCTATGTATGTACATATATATATATAATATACGTGTGTGTATGTATATATATGTGTAAACATGTATACCAGGGCCGTAGCCAGGATTTGAATTGAGGGGGGGAATTTTTTTGGAAGGTGGTTTATAGGGGCCCACAAGGGGGGGGTCTGGGGGGCGGGAGCCCCCCAGCGGGGGGTCAAGGGGCGGTGCCCCTTGTCAGGGGGGTCCGGGGGCAAAATGCCCCCTGGGAGAGAAAATTTTTAATTTAAGGCGCTAAAATACACTTGAAATTTTAATTCCAGATGATACTTATTACAAAATTTAAGGTTTCTTATACCTACACATTTAAAACATGCGTTTAAAACGTTAATTAAAGGATAATAGTGTTTATAGTAGTTTTATTAAACTGTATACCTTAACTACTGAACGGGATAATCGATTTGTAATCGAAAAACTAAGATAAATTTATCAATTAATAATTAACTCTCTTAAAAATTTTTTTAGTCGTTTTATAACACTTAAAAATTTTTCTCCAGGAGGCGAATTTGGGGGGGTGTGTGTCCCCGGGTACCCCAAATTTAGGAGGGGGGATGTCATCGTGTCAGCAAAATCCGAAATTTTGGGGGGTATAACCGCCCCCCTGCCCACCTATGGGACCCCCTAAATTTTAGGGGGGGGGTGGTCCGGGGTAACCCCAGTTTTTAGGGGGGGTGTCGGCTATAATCGGGATTTTTTTTGGAGGGGGGCGTATAACTCCCCTTGTATAACCTAAATTTAAGTACTGAATCTTTATTTATTTTCAGTTGTTTTTTTAAATAAATACAACAAAATAAAATAGTTTTAGGTATTTTATTACTATTTTAATAAAAAAGAACAAACGTTTTTTAAAAAACGTTTTCTTTTTTATACCAAAAAAGTGGTTGAATCGTGACTTCCCGCTCTTTGATACTGCCGCTTTTATGCAAATATTTTCACACAAAACAAAAATACGATATTTTTAAACTCACTGCACTAATGTTTTGAATTATAAATAATTCCTTTTTTATAAATAAGTGCTTTTATGAACCTAAATCACTTTATTTAAATAATGCATTTTAGATAGCTTTAATACATTACAGAGTGATTTGGGAAAAAATTTTTTTTTCTAAATTTTTAAAAAAACCAAAGGGGGGACCCTTACGAAATTTTTTACCTTCCCAGAATTTGAGGGAGGGATTAATCCCCCCAATCCCCCCCTGGCTACGGACTTGTATACACATATATATGTATATATATGTGTGTGTATGTGTATATATATAATATGTGTTATATGTGTGTGTGCGTGTGCGTGCGTGCCTGCGTGCGTGTCTATATATATATATATAATGACAGTGGCTCATTTTGCCTAGTAACGACGATATTATGTTAAAGTATTTATTTTTTGAACACCATTTATTTTTAAGAACACCTAGTAACACCATTTATTTTTTGAAACCAAGTTTTTATTCTATTGAGCTTAATAAAAAATTACGAAAGTGCCTTAATTAAAAAAGTTTACTAAATTTATTGAATGATTGATGAAAGAAAGGCGCCTCTTATTTCCAACAAGCAATTAGAATAAATTTAGCTGTTCTCTCTTGCCTCGTTTTGGTGCCTGCCATCCGTTTGAAAAAAAAACCACTATTTTTTTTCTCTTTTTTTATCTACTTTTTTCGTTATCCTTATCCCAGGTTTTAAAAAAATTATCGACCTCGTGCCTTCCCCCCCACCCGTCAAACCCCTTCAGTGGCAGTGCACAATCCTTCGAAATTCAGTACGCTGCCCTTCTATGAAAAAGACAGACAAGAAATTATTTGACTCTGTAATTTCAAAACAAAGGGCTAAAAATTCGCAGCTCTATACTCTGACTACTGCTGATTTTTGTTAAAGTGGCTGCCTTACGTTTACCCTCCATTTTTCGAGTTTTTGTAATGGTAACCCTCAAATTTTAAAGGAGGATGCCGGTTTGCAGTTTCAGCCTTCAGGGTTACGAACCCCTTTTTCCACTCAGCGTATATTTATGACCGGGCACATTTGTGATTTTTAAAGAATAAAATACAGTAACAATTTACTATTCAGAATAAGCTGAAAAAATGAAGGCGCAAAAGCGTACCGGTCAACCGACGGCGACGGAAACCGGTGCCCCAATCCAGTACTCTGAGATGTCCATGAGGCAGAACATGAACATTTTAGAATATTCCAGGACCTTTCAAGCCGTAGCTAGCGGTTGCGCCGCTGGCATCATAGGGCTGACCGGACTTTACGGTAAGTTCTATGAAAATCATACCGTACCTTTTGGTTTAAAAGGGGGCATTTCGTCGTTACTACTGCAAAATGAGCCACTATCATTATTAAAGACATGTGACTGTGACACATTCTGGAGTTAATAAGGTCTTGTTAAAAATCTGAAATGAGTCACAAAGAAAGAAAAAAAAAAAAAAAAAAAAAAAAAGAGAAAAAAAAAAAAAAAAAAAAAAAAAAAAAAAAAAAAAAAAAAAAAAAACAAAAAAACCCCCCCCCCCAGGCACAAATATTTTATACGAATTGGGCTCATTTTGTTGTAGTAACGATGATTTGTGGCAACAATGAAGGGGTCCCTTCTAAAGAAGTTAGCCTGAGAAAGGGATTAAATTAAACTAACCCACCATGCCGTAGTTAGAGAATAGAGTAGAGAATCCTCAACGTAGAAAAAGTGGGAAAAATGTCTTTAGAATGACTTCGCTCAGGGCCGTACCCAGGGTTTCATTTTTTGGGTGGGGGGGGGGCTGATTTCAGAACAAAAAAATTTTTGGGGGGCTCTGCCCCTAGTTGTGTCCCTGACTTCGATATAATTACTTTTAAACTATAGCTTTAAGGTTAAGGTCAAAATAAATGTATTTTTTAGAACACATTTATTTTGACACATTTATTTTTTTAGAACATATTTATTTTTATTATTTAGTTTTTAAAAACCTTACAAATATAATAAAAGTGCTTATTTTTATGTAGACTTACAAATTTCGATATAAATGAAGAGAAAAAAACTAAATGGGCATAGGTGAACCTGCAGCGGAAGCTGGAGGAAGGGAGAGGAGATGTTTTTAAACAAAGTTGTTTTAAATCGTTAATTTAAGTGTTTTTAGCAATATTATAGAATTTACCATAAGCAGGCTATTTAGCATAAAAGTACAAATGTTGTACAGTGTTTATAATGGGGTAGTGTTTAAGTTCAAAAAATAGACTAATAAATACCAATAATGTAAATATTGTTATACGTCATAAGACGCAGGATATGCCCCCCCCCTTATGGGAGGACCCCCCCCTCCTCTTTATTCCCCCCGCCAAAAAACTAAAAAATACCCCTAATGTTGACGCCCATTTTTGACCTGATGACGCCATCATCGCTGATTTTTTGCGTCCAATGTATTTTAAGCCATTTTAGAGCTATTTTTACTTTATTTTCGCTTTTTTTTCTTTTTTTTTTTGCCTTTTCCCTTCTTTTTTTTCTTTTTTCTCCTTTTTTCTCCCTTTTTTATCTCCTCTGCTTGCCCTCCCCCCGTTTCAAAAAAGTGGCCCCCGTGCCCCCCCCCGTTTTGGAATTGCCCCCCCAATAAAACCCCGGGGGGCAGTGCAAAGGTCTGCGTTATGTTATTATTGTTTTAGGGTTTGCCTTTTATTTCGTTTGTTTATTACTACAATCCGTCTTTTGGTATGCAAAAGCTGGAGGTGATTGGTCCAAATATTTTATCGATCGCTCATTGGTTGTCAGCTATAGCGTGCTGGGTGGACTTTTTACGTATGTACTCTTTTGGACGTTTCTGTATGGCATGGTACACGTTTACTGATGAATAATATGGCTCAATAATTTTAAGAAAAAATTAAAAAGACTCTATTGAAATATTAAAAATATAAACTTGTAAATTTAACTGTGTTGTGTGTAATAATGATCTTTTTAATTGTTATTATTTCTACCGGAATCATAGGTAAGAATGGGCCGGGTAGGTAAGGTAAGAGTGGCTGCTTCAGGTAAATAATCGTTTAGAAGCCAGGGGTGCAGTTGCAGTCCGTAACCCTCAGTTTTTTAGTGCGGAGGGGAGGTTGACCTTGACTTGGGGTCAACCAGTTTAAAACTTTGAGGATAAATTGTAGGTCATGTGCATGTCATAGAAGGGGAGAGAGAGGTGCCAGAGAGGGGGAGGGGTTGGTAGGTATAATATCCGATACCCCCTATTTTTCCTAAAGGGCTACCGCCATCTTTTTCTTAAGATTTTACCACCATTTTTAGCGTACCTTGCTTGTTCGTTGAAAATTGTAGAGAAATGTCACAATAAAACAAATGGGGGAGATGGAGGGGGACCAAATTTTTCCTACGTGGCAGGTCCAAAATTTGTAGACAAGGGAGAAAAAAGTTAAATCCTACGTTGCGCTACTTCCCTCCACCTATGACCGCAATGAATTTAACAATGCTGTGTATTTATTGTTTGTATTTTTTGTGTAAAAAAATTCAGGATGATATTTTTCGTTTTGTTAGCTTTTGAATTCCCCACTGCTCCTTGTTTTCCCCAATTATAGCTAAAGTTTCTCCCATGTAGAATTTTATTCACAAAACATAAATTTCCAAGGATAACTATAAAAAACCGCAAAATTATTATTTAGTTTTGGGGACTGGGTAGGGTAACGGACCACTTTTTATCACTTGTTAAATTTAAAAGTAAACCGTATTTTAAACTTAGTATATCAGCTAGTATATTAGTATATCAGCTTTTTTTGCTGCATTTCTGCAGTTTTATCACAATCCGCCCGTTATTATTATTACAAAAATAAACTAAACAAGCATCTTATTTTTGAATCTGTAGTTAAATATTGTTTAAATAAAACGTACTATTTAAAAATAAAATTAATCAACCACTAATGTTGCCTTCTACAAAACAAACTGTAATTTCAGCTTCACTTATTTTATATGTTTTTCTTTTTTAGTCCTAAGTTTTGTTTGTGGTCAATTGTGGACCTAAAATTTAAAACTCTAGAAACTTAACCTCTTCAAAAATCTTGTAATACAATGCTGCATAGTCTTAAGTTTCAAAACGAAAATTCATAAACGCTAAAAAAAGCTTGGTAGTTTGGTTATGTGGTTTTCAAACACATTAAAAAATTTAAAGTTTTTTTTACTAAAAAATAGTCCATAGAAAATATTTCGCAGGTTAGATTTAGCCCTCGACGCAGCCATACATAACACTACGGAATAAACTAAATAACAATTCATGAACTCGTTAATAAACTGTAAATCACCTTTAATTTTTACTTCTTTTGCTCCTTGAAAAGTAACTCGAAGAAAACTAGATATTTTCTTTCACTTCCTGGTTTTAAATTTTTTTAACTGTAAAACGAAGGAAGCAAATTAGGAGATATTTACGTTTAATTGGGTTCATAAATACTTATTCAGTTTATTTGAATTAAAGAAATGTCTTTTTTAAAGGTTTTTCCCTAATATTTCTTAAAATTGAAAACTAATAAAACCCCAGAAAAACAGATTACGATTAATTGGATTCATAAATACTTATTCAGTTTATTTGAATTAAAGAAATGTCCTTTTTAAAGGTTTTTTCCTAATATTTCTTAAAATTGAAAACTGATGAGAGTAAAACCCCAGAAAAACAGAGTGCTGCTCGAATTTTAACGCTTTTTTTAACTTTTGTTATGGTTACTCAGGAATTTACAAACGAGCTTCACTGCTATATAAAAGATAGGTGTTATATAATAATCAGCATTTTTCGCCAAATTTGACTTTTTTGTTCAAATATATATTGTTTTTTTAAGGTTTTTAATTTTGAAAGTAATTTAATCCAATTGAAAAAATTAAAATTTCTTCCAATACCTACTAAAAATGATTGGCATTCTTCAAGTATAACCCATTTAATTACATGGACTACTTTAGGTATAGACGAACTAACAGTTTAAATCCCTTATTTTTCATAAAAATTATCGTAAGAATACTTATAAATGACCTGATCGTGAACTGTAGACCCTAGTTTCCCTAAGCAAAACCTAAAAATCAAGCCAAATTTAAACTTTAGTTTGATTTTAAGGTTTTGCTTAGGCTGCTTAGGGAAACTAAGGTCTACACTCCACGATTCAGGTTGCTCATTAGTTTTATCTTGACAAAATTTTTAAGTTTACGTGTTTTTCTTAAGATTTATCAAAAAACTATTTATTTTAATTAATTGTACTTGAAAAATAAGAGATTTAAACTGTTAGTTCGTCTATACCTAAAGTAGTCCATGTAATTAAATGGGTTATACTTGAAGAATGCCAAATGATTTTTTATGTTACAAAAATTTTACAATAGGGCGAACACGAAGCTCCGAGAGTTGTTGTCCTTTGCCAGAAACCAGAATTTCGTTCAACCCTGGTTGGTTCCGTCCATAGGTCACCGAGGGGGGGTGTAGGGGGGGGGGGGTCACCCCCCCCTACGGCCTCTGAGACCCATCCCCCCCCCTAAGGCCCATTTTTGACCCCTCCCCCCCCCATCACCCCTTAACCCCTGACCCCCCCCCTAAGGCCCATTTTTGACCACCCCCCCTAACTAGAATTTCCCAAAAAATGCTTAAAAAATGGTCAAATTTCGTAAAAAAATTGTCAATTTTGGTCAAAAAAATGGTACCCGGGGTGTGACCACCCCCCCTGCTTTTTCACAAAAAAAACCCCCCGGGGGGTGACCCCCCCCCCTGGAGGTCAAAAACCTCCACACCCCGGGGTGTGGACCCCCCCCTGAGCCGTCGAAGGTCGGTGACCTATGGTTCCGTCTGGCACACTCCAGGAGTCCCCCCGGAGCTTCGTACGCTCCGTAGTTTGAAGTTCCAGTAAACATCACTAATAAGGCTACATTTTACATAAAACTTATATTTTTACATTCTGCAAAAATTTGCCTGCTGCTGCTGCGGTTTGTTGTTGTTATAACTCGGATTCATAAAATTTAATTTTACTTTATTTCGTTCATTAGGGACACGATGAATACTTTGGAAGTAGAAAATGTCTTGTTGGACTTGATGTTACGCGTTGAAAGTAATTTAGTTCTGGAGTCGAATGACAATACTCTAATTAGTACAATTCCAATTGAAAGAAATAAAGAGGTAAAATATAAAGAGAGTACCTAATCAACAGTATAGTTTATAACGGAAAATAATGCTTAATAATAAAACTTTTAAGGACTTACTAATAAGTGATGCTTGATAATAAAACGTTTACGTTTTCGAGGAGAAATAATTTTGTAAAATATAAAAAAATTAGTTTCACATAAAAAAACGTCTAGCAATTATTAAGCGTCTGCGTTTCTGTGCAAAAATTGGGGTTTGCGGCTTGTGGTAGCAAAAAAAGGTTGACAAACAAGAAGAAAAGTTTTTGATAAATAATTTAGTGAAAACAAGCTGATGTTATGTTAAAAAATCGTTTTTAGAAAAAAATATAAAATAATTTTAAAATAAATCCAGTAGAGCTTAAATATCTTAAACACCGCCGGTCATGTTGTTGTTCGTGGTGTATGCCGGGCATAGATGAACACGGTCAAAAAGCTAAGGGGGGTGTTTACCCCGGGTAAATGAAATTTCAAAATCTAGGGGGGGGTCGAACCCCCCTAGTTTTCTAGGGGGGGGGTCGACCCGGGGTGGAAGATTTTAAAAGTTAAAGGGGGTCAGGTGGGGTCCAATTTCCAAAACAAAATACTTTTAAACTATTAAATGTTTAATAATAGTTTTTTTTATAAGATAATACTACATTTTATTGAATAAAAAGCGATATTTAGGTATAAAAAGGGTGTAAAAACATGAATTTGTGTTAAAAATTCACGTTTTTGGAAGGAAATTTAGTATAAAAAAAGTACTTAAAATTTTCTCGAGAGGGGAGGGGGGGGTCAGATTTCAAAATCTAGAGGGGGGTCAGGGGTAAAAAATTCGAAAATTTGGGGGTAGGGGGCCCCCTGGATTTTTTTCTAGGGGGGGGGGGCAAAATTTCGAGGCTAGGGGGGGTGGACCCCACCCTACCGCCCCTTGTTCATCTATGATGCCGGGTTTTAGAACAGGGCCAAAAAAATCCCTTGGTAAAGTGAAAAAAATCTCTTACATTATCCCATAAATACAGTAATTTCCCTATGTTAAGTTTTTCTTTAAGTCTGTTTGCACGTAAGCAATTTCCCTTAACCTTACTTAGGGCGTACGTACTACAACGCAAGGGAATTTTTGTTAGAAATTTAAAACTAAAAATTGCTGCAAATAAGTTAAAATAAATAAAATAAATAAATATCCTGCTTATGGTAAATTCTATAATATTGCTAAAAACACTTAAATTAACGATTTAAAACAACTTTGTTTAAAAACATCTCCTTTCCCTTCCTCCAGCTTCCGCTGCAAGTTCACCTATGCCCATTTATTTTTTTTTTTTTCATTTATATCGAAATTTATAAGTCTACATAAAAATAAGCACTTTTTATTATATTTGTAAGCTTTTTCAAAACTAAATAATAAAAATAAATATGTTCTAAAAAAATAAATGTGTCAAAATAAATGTGTTCTAAAAAAATACATTTATTTTTTTGACCTTAACCTTAAAGCTATAGTTTAAAAGTAATTATATCGAAGTCAGGGACACAACTAGGGGCAGAGCCCCCCAAAAATTTTTTTGTTCTTAAATCAGCCCCCCACCCAAAAAAATGAAACCCTGGGTACGTCCCTGATCGAAGTCATTCTAAAGACATTTTTCCCACTTTTTCTACATTGAGGATTCTCTACTCTAGCCTCTAACTACGGCATGGTGGGTTAGTTTAATCCCTTTCTTAGGCTAACTTCTTTAGAAGGGACCCCTTCATTGTTCCCACAAATCATCGTTACTACGGCAAAATGAGCCCCAATTCGTATAAAATATTTGTGCCTGTGACTCATTTCAGATTTTTAACAAGACCTTATTAACTCCAGAATGAGTCACAGTCACCTGTATTTTATAATGATAGTGGCTCATTTTGCAGTAGTAACGACGAAATGCCCCCTTTTAAACCAAAAGGTACGGTATGATTTTCATAGAACTTACCGTAAAGTCCGGTCAGCCCTATGATGCCAGCGGCGCAACCGCTAGCTACGGCTTGAAAGGTCCTGGAATATTCTAAAATGTTCATGTTCTGCCTCATGGACATCTCAGAGTACTGGATTGGGGCACCGGTTTCCGTCGCCGTCGGTTGACCGGTACGCTTTTGCGCCTTCATTTTTTCAGCTTATTCTGAATAGTAAATTGTTACTGTATTTTATTCTTTAAAATTACAAATCTGCCGGTAATAAATATACGCTCCATGGAAAAAGGGGTTCGTAACCCTGAAGGCTGAAACTGCAAACCGGCATACTCCTTTAAAATTTGAGTGTTACCATTACAAAAGCTCGAAAAAGTGGAGGGTAAACGTAAGGCAGCCACTTTAACAAAAATCAGCAGTAGTAAGAGTATAGAGCTGCGAATTTTTAGCCCTTTGTTTTGAAATTACAGAGTCAAATAATTTCTTGTCTGTCTTTTTCATAGAAGGGCAGCGTACTGAATTTCGAAGGATTGTGCCTGCCACTGAAGGGGTTTGACGGGTGGGGGGAGGGCACGAGGGACGTTAAATAATTTTTTTAAAACCTGCGATAACTATAACGAAAAAAGTAGATAAAAAAAGAGAAAAAAAATAGTGGTTTTTTTTTCAAACCGATGGCAGGCGCCAAAACGAGGCAAGGAGAAACAGCTAAATTTATTCTAATTGCTTGTTGGAAATAAGAGGCGCCTTTCTTTCATCAATCATTCAATAAATTTAGTAAACTTTTTTAATTAAGGCACTTTCGTAATTTTTTATTAAGCTCAATAGAATAAAAACTTGGTTTCAAAAAATAAATGGTGTTACTAGGTGTTCTTAAAAATAAATGGTATTAAAAAAATAAATCTTAACATAATATAGTCATTACTAGGCAAAATGAGCCACTGTCATTATATATATATATATAGACACGCACGCAGGCACGCACGCACACGCAC
>JASAMX010031150.1:0-12387 GCA_030248175.1 Microlaimidae sp. YZB2_3
TTATTTGGTTTATTTAGAGGATGAATAAATGGTAGGTGGCATTTTTGGCATTAGATAAATGTTAAACATTTTCAGTTGAAAATATAAAGCACAGTCGTCATGATAGTTGATGAAAACCTTTATTTGATCTAATGAGGACGTTTTGTTTGTTTTTTTAAAATTGTTATTAACGTAACAGTTACTTTTTTAAAACTATAAAACTGTTAAGACAAATAAAGTAAACATCTATAAGCAATAAATAAATGAAAAACGTCATAGTGGTAGCCTATTTATAATTTTTCCTCTACTTTTTTTGGTTAAAAAAATTGTATGGTAACTGACCTAAATTTGACCAGCTTTAATTTCGGCCACCGGATGTTATTTTTGCCAGGTCCGAAGTTATGAAATGAACTATATTACTATACTACAATTTCAGCAAAATCCATGAGATAAGGTCTAATTATGTCAAGATAATGTGCGTTTTCAGCATAAAATGACCCATTAATAAATTCAATTTAAATCAATTAATCCTTCATCTAATACATTATAGTACCTAACCTAAATTCTAAACATTAATAAATTCAATTCAATTAATCCTTAATTTAAAACATGAAAGTACCTAACTCACATTCTTTGTCACTATTTAGTACTTCAAATTAGTGTCAAAACTGACAAATAATTTTATTAAAAAATCAAATCCAATTTTAAAAATAAAAAGGAAATAAAAATGAAGAATAATAATAATTATTATTTTTGAGTTTTACGACAGGTAACAACAATAGAACACAATTTGTTTTACTTCAATGAATTAAGTTTTAATCCCAGGTAATAATGGAAAATAGGGTATAACAAATCCTGATACCTGTATTAATGGAACTAAATATTCAGCCACAGCGTGAGTGGATTGCGTGAGCTGTTTTCCTGTGAGGTGTCCAAACAGAGGAGTAGTAAGCGCCTGAGGAACCCCACCCTGTTTAGCTGATAGCTGTTGAAATTGGCATAAATACAATCCTCGCTTACGGCTTGAGCAAGGATCATTAACCCTAAACAAAACCCTTTTACACATTATTTTTTATTCCACATTTTTTTTTTCATTTTTAAACATAACTAACTCGTTTTAAAGGCGCGTATTTTTATTAATAGCTTGAACCATACATGGGCACGGGGGGTTGGGGGAGGGTTAACCCCCCAAATTCTGAGAAGGGGGGGGGGTTAACCCCCCACTCAGAAGTGGAGGGGGAGAAAAGATTTTAACCCCCCAATTTTGGAAACATGAAAAAAATGTCTTTAAAATGACTTCTAACTGTCTCCAAACTTAAGTTTTGAGGTCAAAATGAATGTTTTACGCAATAAAAAGCTCAAAAATGCAATAAAAAGGCTTTTTGACCTAAAATTGACGTTATTAGCGTTTTTTTTTAAATCTATTTTTCTTTCAAAATCAAAAAACGATATGGGTAAAATGCACTCCAGAAAAAAAAAAGATATGGGTATTTTGCGTTTCTCGGATTTTAACCCCCACCCCCCTAATTTAGGGTTTACCCCCCCACTCCGGACCAACTTGCCCATGTATGGCTTGAACATACACTTTCTTCTAAAAAACTGTATTTTTCTACTTTTTTTGTTTCATTCATAAACTTTTGTTTTGCAGTTTCTCGAAAACACAAGAAAGTTATATAGCAATTATTACTTTGTTGCGATTTAATTGTTTTAGTTTGGTTTTCATTAAAAAAATTTTATAAAACTTTGCACTTTATTTATTTATTATTTATTGTTTTTATTGTCAGAAAAGAGGAAAATTATATAAGTAATTATACACTGCACTGAATTAACCTGCCTATGCATAAATTATACTAGCCTTTCAACCATTTAGCAGTATGCCCAACCCATTAAAATTGCAAACTATATACCATTCTGCCGAAATAGCGCTGATTGCAGAAGCACCACGTTCACCGTCGTGTTCAAAACATTTTTTTGCGAATCATTCCTTCTATTGTTATAAGGAGTTCCGGTAAAAAAAAAATTGAGCCGATAGCCCAAAATTTAAAAATTATGCAAACACTCATACCAATTTTCAAAGCAAAAAAACAAAACAGTGGGAGAGATATTTAATAATAAAGGTAAAAAAGAAAAAAAGACCTTTTTCCCAGCCATTTCGTCCGTTTCTCCACACGTCCGGATTGCCAAAAAGCGCACTAATGAGTTCAGGATTTTGGATTATGGGAGAAAAACTTCCGTCCTCCAATTCTTTCCCCAGTCCTTCCTCTTCTTCAGGTACTCCGCACATGGAAGCGTAAAACAACTCCTGAATACATGAAGGAAAAATATTTCACTTTCTTGTTTTTTGTTTTTTTAAAATATGATATTAACAAAAAAAACATAGTAAAAAACTGCATAATAAAAATGCAAAAAACATTATTTTTTGCCTTTTTTTAGTTCATGTCTTAGACTTGTCTTGTCTTAGATTTGTCTTAAGGCTTGTCTTAGACTCTTGGCTATCTTTTGAAAAGGTTAGGAAAAAATGTTTTTCATTGACATGATCACTACAGCCGATGCGGTGAAAAAAAACCTAAAAATTTTTTTTTGGGGGTTGACCCCCGGGGGGCCAAAAATGAATGTCCAGACATGTGCACTGCCCCCCGGGGTTTTATTGGTGGGGCAATTCCAAAACGAGGGGCACGGGGAGGGGCAACTTTTTGAAACGTCAAAGGTCATCATAGGTCAAAAATGACGTCATAATTTTAGGGTGCTTTTTCATTTTTTCGCGGGGAGAAAGGGGGGGGGGGCAAATCCTTCAATAAAACGGGGAGGGGGCATTTTCAGACCGTGCACAGGTCTGAATGTTGAAAATTTTTTTCAAAATTTTTTTTCAAAACCATCAAAAATGTAAAATTTATCACATTATGATGAATTTTGATATTTCGTTTGTGTAAAAAAAACCTAATATTAAGCTTACAATAAGCTGTCAAAAATGATGAATTTAAATATTGGAAGCATTCCAAGCTCGTACGCTGGCAGCAGCAACCCTTTAAATTAAAACTTTTCCAAAAAATAAGCCTTAAAATTTTTTTTGAATTTCCAGGTTATTTTGTTAGAAAAACATATTTTCAAAGTTAAAAACCTACTACAAAATTGCCAAAAATCGCAGCTTAAAAATGCTCTTTTTTAAGTGTTTTCTTACTTGCAAACATGTTTCCCTGTTTGTAAATACAAATTTCTAATAACTATGTCTCTCAACTTTTGCCAATATCCCAATGTAATTTTTTGAAGTAATGCTATTTTTCGTGTAAAAACGTTTGCGCGATCTCGTCTGAATTGCGTCATTTTAATTGCGGAAGAGCCAATAAAAATTATCCATTATGACGTAATGACAAAAATTTGCATGACGTAAGGAAGTATTTTGGAATTTTTACGAAAATTTATGTTGCGTTTTAATGGGGTTATTTGGACCATTTTCTAATATTTTAAATCAAAATAAATTTAAAAAATTAAAACTAATCTTTTAAAGTTTATTATTCTTGTAAAACTTTTTAATTGAAAGGTTTGCTGCTGCCAGCATACGAGCTTGGAATCCTTCCAAATTTCAAATTCATCATTTTTGACAGCTTATTGTAAGCTTAGTTATTAGTTTTTTTTTACACAAACGATATAATTATCAAAATTCGTCATATGTGATAAATTTAACATTTTTGATGGTTTTAAAAAAAAAATTCTAAAAAAAATTTTCTGCATTTATGTTTGGCCCCCCTAGCCCCCAGGGGGTCAGCCCCCAAAAAAATTTTTTAGGTCAAAAGTAAGGAACAAAAATTGGCGGACATTTAATATATAACAATATGTTCAATATTGTACACACTTTAAGCAGGAAGCAAAACAAAAAAAATAACTTGGACAGTGTATTAGCGTGGCGAAAATTCACAAAAAATCGTGAAAACCAAGCGCATTCAACGCATTATAAAAAAATTTTGAGCGAGCCGATTTCATTCAAACTTTCAGAAAAAACTCAGAAAAGTATTAACAGCATACCAAGCGTCGTTTCTTATCTCGTACTAATAAAAATGTTTTGTTTTTTTTTGGGAACAGGGGCCGTATGCTGAAGGTTTAATCCGACTTAAAATTAATCTGAGATTAGCGATTGTCGACACACAGTAAACATACTAGCAGTATCGATTAACGAATTTATAATATAGTTTAACGAATTTAATCTGAGATTAGGCTTAATCTCAGATTAAATCGTCACTAACTTAAGATTAAATTATTAATTTATTCAAATTTTTAAACCACCTTTGGAGGTGGATTAAAAATTTGCAGGTGTTTTCCGCTAATCTCGGATTAGTGGAATTAGATTTAATCTGAGATTAAGTCTATGAACTCCGTTAACCTAGATTATTTAATCAATACTGTTAGTATGTTTACTGTGTGCATAGATGAACAAGGGGGGGTAGTGTGAGGTCCACCCCCCTAGCCTCTAAATTTTGGGGCCCCCACCCTAGAAAAAAATCCAGGCCCCCCCCCGCCCCCCAAATTTGTGACCCCTAACCCCCCGCTACATTTGTAACCGTCTTCGACCAACTCCCTAAAAAAATTTACTCATTGCACAGACTAATTCTGCGGATTTGCTGAAGGTTTAATCTGACTTAAAATTAATCTGAGATTAGCGATTGTCGACACACAGTAAACATACTAACAGTATTGATTAAATAATCTAGGTTAACGGAGTTAATAAACTTAATCTCAGATTAAATCGCCACTAATCCGAGATTGGGAAAAACCCGCAAATTTTTAATCCACCTCCGGAGGTGGTTTAAAAATTTGCATAAATTAATAATTTAATCTGGAGTTAGTGAGGATTTAATCTGAGATTAAACCTAATCTCAGATTAAATTCGTTAAACTAGATTATCTAATCGATACTGCTAGTATGTTTACTGTGTTTCGACAATCGCTAATCTCAGATTAATTTTAAGTCAGATTAAACCTTCAGCATACCACCCCAGAGTGTTTTCAAAAAGCGCAAATATTTTTGCGAAAACAATGCGCAGACTGTTTTGCACACTATATGCAATCAGTCTGCACCATACTACAAATAAATTCTGCGCTAATCAAAATATGTGATTCATGTTAAATAAGCTAAATAATTCTGAACAATGAGTCAAAATAATACATAAGTTTCGAGCAAAAATAGGAACAAAAGTGGTTTTAAAATAATTTAAAATCTTAACTTCTTAAAACTGGCATCTTAAAACTGAACAATTAGGTCACAGAGGTATATATTGAGGTGGTTTTAAAGCTAATTTGAATTTTTTTAAATATCTCGAATATGAGTTAGTTGACATTTGGGAAGGCACCTATCCCCTTTTTTTGAAAATTCGAATTTTTTAATACGATTTCAAAACTAAAGCGGTATAACCTAAGGTTTTTGATATTTTTAGTGTTAGTAAAATTCAAAAACGGTGTATTGAGACTATAGGTGGACGTGAATAACTTCCCGGGTTTTTTTTTTGGGGGGGGGGCTGCTATACCCACTTCCCCAAGGGGTAATATACCAAAAAAAACTTTTTGGGGGGAGTATTCCTCAAATACCCCATTTTATCGGTTTTAGTACTGAGACAAGAAAACCCTCCAATTTAGGAGAGTATTCAGGCTATTCCTAATTTTAGGGGGAAGGGAGAGTGTCAGCAGTCTAAAAATTTTTTTGGGGGGGTATAACCCCCAAAATTTATCCAAGACTGAATGAGACCGCTGAATAATTGTTGGATAATTATATCTTCCAAGTCTGACGCAGAACAATGAGCCCAATTATTTTTAACAGATTTTTAGTGTTTAATACTAGATTATATGCATAATTATTAGAAAACACGTGGTTTACAAGCTAAGGCTTTTAGAATTTAAAATTTTGCTTTAAAATTATCATTTGTTATATAAAACACAGTTTAAACTCAAAATCATTTGGAATACTGCAATATTACAATATACTTGAAACCGGGTATAATTTTCCCAACATTTATTTAAATTGTTGCTAAAACACTGAGGCAACTAAATGCGCTTTTTTGGGCATCACGGAAAATACCATATGAATAATGCATGGAGAATTGGGGGAGTTGAGGGTATACCTCTTAAAATCTCGGAAGTGTTCACCCCCTCCCTTCATCTAAAACTTGGGTTTATTCCCATTGGTGGAAGGGGTTGGTTCATTTATATCTCAACCACCACTGCCGCCTTCAAAATAAGTTTTTTTGACTAAAGTTCTCGACCGTTCTCCACCCCAAGTTCTCCACCCGTTATTTATGTTTTTTAGAGTTTCCTCCCCCGTAATCTAGAAGGTTTCAACCTATATAGTTATTTGTTACTATCCATAAAAATTCGGGAGGAATCTAGAACGTAGCAAAACGCCTTTCTTTAAAAAATTTAGAGTTATTTCCATAAGTGGGCAGAAACGGTTGGATGAGCTATAAATCCATCTTTCTCCTCCCAAAACAAATCTAAAAACTTCCAACTCCTTCCCTCTAAAATTCAAGAGTTCCCTTACCCAGACCTTTTCCCCAAAAAAATACAAACTGTGGGTCTCAATATAAAGAGAAAAAAATAAAATTTTTGGAGACATTCCTCCTGAACCCTTTGGGTTTTTTCCGCTGCAAATCCGCAAAAGAAAATCCGCGCCAGTGCTGCTCAGTGTTAAATATCGTGTTCAGTATGTCAAGATGCGGGGCGTTTAATACTGAGCAGCACAACGGCCGGGATTCACTTCTGCGGATTTGCAGTGGTTTTAAACAAAAAAAATTCCAAAGGATTAAATTTTCAGCCGTTTTTGATGGGCGTATTTTAATTAAGGTTTCCTTAAAATCCTAAAGTTTGTCCACTTACAGTGCCTCTGCAAAAACCATATTAGGAAGGATGTACGCCTATGGATATGACGAAAATAAGCTTATAAACAAAGCATCGTAGCTTATAGATTAGTTGCAAATAAGAAAAACCACCAAGGAGTGGTATTTTTTACAGACCCCACACAAAAAATATACAATTCACAGCTACTTTTTTTGGAAAATTAGCTCAATTCATTTATTACTGGTCAAATTACCATAATTACAAAAAAATTAATATCAAGGATTTTTTAAATTTTAGATTTGCAAAAAAAATAGGACAGAGCAGCGAAATATCGATTTTTGGTTCTTTGAAACTTTGAAAACGTCATTAAACAATTATTTTTTACGGCGATAAATTTGGAAAACGTAATTAGATAATCATTTACTGCGATAAATTTGGTGTTACATGATCAAAAACAAACTATGATTTTAACAGATTTTATTGTCCTAAAATAATTACCAAAATTTAAAGAAATTCTTAAAGCAATAAATATTTTGATTGCATTTACAACGCTTTTTTAGGCATTGATTGGATTGATTTTAGGCATTCATTAAAAATTGGACTTATCTCAAATCTCAGTGCCTTTGGATTTTTTAAAATTTAATTTCATTAATAATTTTTATTAATTCGAATTCCAAATTAATAAGTTATATCCTTTATATAATATTTATAAAAAAATTACGAAGTCTTTCCGAAAGCAATCACACAAAAATGGCGCGTTTTTTGTGAAGTGTAAAATAAAAAATAAACTCTGCGCTGCAGTGCAGATTTTTTTGCTAATGTACGGAAAGAAGCTTCTATGCACATTTGTTGTCAAATTTTCTCCGTTAAAGCGCAAAATTTTCCATACAAATTTTTTTTTGCTCTAGTAAAATAGTTGTCTTTATTAAAATTTTGATACTGAAGGTTAAGAGAGTAGATTTTAAAATCTGACCCCCCACCCTCCCCTCTCAAGAAAATTTTAAGTACTTTTTATACTAAATTTTATTGCGAAAACGTGAATTTTTAACACAAATTCATGTTTTTACACCCTTTTTGTAACTAAATATTGCTTTTTATTCAATAAAACGTAGTATTTTCTTATAAAAAAACTATTATTAAATATTTAATGGTTTAAAAGTATTTTGTTTCGGACCCCACCTGACCCCCTCTAGGTATGGTAATCTTTCACTACAGGTCGACCCCCCCTAGAAAGCTACAGGGGGGGGGGTTCGACCCCCCTAGGGCCCCCCTCCTAGATTTTAAAATTTCATTTACCCGGGGTAAACATCCCCCCCCTAGCTTTTTGACCGTGTTCATCTATGACTGTGTGTCGACAATCGCTAATCTCAGATTAATTTTAAGTCGGATTAAACCTTCAGCATACCACCCCAGGTTTTTTTGACCCCATCGGCTGTAGTGCTGACGTCATCGAAAACATTTTTTCTAACCTTTTCAAAAGATAGCCAAAAGTCTAAGCTTTATGCTCATATATGTCCCGCACATATTCTAACCTCCGTTATGGATATATAACATTTAGTTCAAGTTTTGTCGCCAGTCCGCATCATTTTTGTATAGACTATAGTGACTGGAGAAAGTGAGAAGGTCAGTAGTTCCGCGTAGGAGCAATCGATTTAGGCCTCCTTTTTCCAGTCACTCAAAATCTGGCTGGCATCTTTCTCCTCCCTCTGCTGTGCCACTTTTTGGACAGTTCAAAAATAGAAGAAAAAATTTAAACTTTTAAGATTATAAATAATCTCTAGTTTCATTTAAGTTTCCGAATGACCCACTGCTATAATAAATTGTGAATAGGTTTTTGCCACTAAATACCAATATTATTTCAACTACTTCAAAAGTGGTGATATTACCCCGGAACTACAAACTAAGAAAATAAAAACAACTAAAACCATAAAATAATATGTTTAATTTTTGTATAAATTTGTTTTAAAATATTTGTAAAAATAAAACTAAGTTACTTTAAAATGAAAGTGAAGTTAATTTACTTAAAATGTAAACAAACACAAAGGATAAAGCATTTATTGATATCATTGTGAAACGTTTTGAGAATTCACACTTGTCATCATCAGTCAACTAAAACTTATATATTTGTAAACATGACAAGAATATATTTATTTAAACAAGAAATAATTCGACAAGAAATAATTTAAATTATTTCTTGTCGTGTTTACAAATATATAATTTTTAGTTGACTGATGATGACAAGTGTGAATTGTCAAAATGTTTCACCATGATATCAATAAATGTTTTATCCTTCGTGTTTGTTTACATTTTAAGAAGCTTGTTTCCCAAAGGACAATCTATTGTGAAGTTAATTTCGTTATTTATCTATTGAAAAAAGGGTATATTTCATCTTACAAAAAAACTCCATCTTTATTGTACAACAATTTGTCTTCAAACGCCACCATATCAAAATGATGCAAATTAGTGAAATTTGAAAAGTTTTATCGCTAAAATTAAATGTGGCAAAAACCATTTATTTGGAAGTATTGTATTTAAACTAACTTGATGAATATAATGTAAAACTTTGCGATAATTTAGCATTTTCTTAAAGATAATCGCTGTGTTTTGCTTTTAGTTTTGTGCATAAATTTTAAATATATATTATAACATTAAAAGTTTGTGATTTTTTTAACCCCAAACATGATTTTTAAGCTTTTAGTTGAGACCACTTAAAGGACAAGACATTCTAAAACTCAGACTCATAATTAAGTAATCCGAACCTTAAATGACAATAAAATATTTAAACCTACCAAATTCTAGACGCAGATTTTTAACTATTGGACAATTTTAATAAATTTTGATAGGATAACAATTAGTTTACAAAATTTTTTTAAAATGTGCCAAAACACTTTATTTAGAAAACTAGACGAAAATTAGATGAACTTCAAAAGCTCAGGCTAAATAAATCACAATTGAAATCACTTCTGAATTATTGTTAAACTTACGTGCAACAAAAGATCGCCTTTAATGCAATGCTTGCTGGTGAGGACTTTGGCAATAAGACTGTAACCGTTAAGGTCCAAGAACTTCTTCCACCACTCAGGTTGTCTTTGGATGCCGCAGAACAGAAGGCGCAATGCTCTGGCTTGCGTCCACTCCTTTGCTCCTGAGTCTACTACCTATATTATTATTATTATTGTATAATAATAATATCAGGAGCAAAGGAGTGGACGCAAGCCAGAGCATTGCGCGTATTCTGCGTCCGAGGTGAGTGGTGGAAGAACCTTGGAGCTTAACGGTTAGGTCTTAACATTAGGCAAATTCTTTTTGTTGCACGTAAGTTTAACAATAATTCAGAAAAATAATTTATGCTAAATTTAGCCTAAACTTTTAAACTTGGTATAATTTTTCATCTAGTTTTCTAAATCAAAGTGTTTTGGCAACATTTTAAAAAAATTTTGTAGAACTAATTGTTATCATTTTTATCAAAATTTATTAAAATTGTCCAATAGTTAAAAATCTGCGTCTAGAATTTGGTAGGTTTAAAAAAAATATTTATTGTCATTTTTGTAGGTTCAGATTTATAATTTTTTGAGTTTTTTTTTTAGAATGTCTTATTTTTTTTAGTGGTTCTCATTTTAAAAGCTTAAAAATCATGTTTCTTTTTTTTTTTTCAGGCAAACTTTTAATGTTATAATATATAATTTAAAATTTATGCACTAAAACTAAAAGCAAAACACAGCCTGTTTTTTTTAAGAAAATACTAAATTATTAAAAAGTTATTCCAATAAGTTGCGTTTTTTTAGTTAATACAATCTTTCCAATAAATGGTTTTTTTTTTTGTTGATTTTTAGCGATAAAACTTTGCAATTTTCACTAATTTGCATCATTTTGATATGCGTGGCCTTTGAAGACAAATTGTTGTACAATAAAGATGGAGTTTTTTTGTAAGATGAAATATACCCTTTTTTCAATCAGATAAATAACGAAATTGAAATTCACAAATAATTTGTCTTTTCAGAAACAAGCTTATTTAAAATGTAAACAAACACGAAGGAGAAAATCTAAAACATTTATTGATTATCATAAGGATAGAAACATTTTGACTAATTCACACTTGTCATCATCAGTACAACTAAAAATTATATATTTGTTAAACACACGACAAGAAATAATTTAAATTATTTCTTGTCGAATTATTTTCTTGTTTAAATAAATATATTCTTTGTCTCATGTTTTGGATTTTTAGTTGACTGATTAATAAGGACAAGTGTGAATTCTCAAAACGTTTCACTAATAGATATCAATAAATGCTTTTTTATCCTTTTCTGTTTGTTTTACATTTTAAGTTAATCTAAATTGAGCTTTTAACTTTAAAGTAACTTAGTTTTTTATCCTACAAATATTTTAAAACAAATTTATACTAAAAACAAAAATATTATTTTATGGTTTTAGTTGTTTTTTTTTATTTTTCTTAAGTTTGTAGTATCTTTTGTTTAGGCACCACTTTTGAGAAGTAAAGGTTGAAATAAATATTGATTATTTTTAGTGGCAAAAATTTATTTTTTAGTTATTATAGCGGTGGGGTAGTTCAAGGGAAACTAAGAATGAAACTAGAGATTATTTATAATTCTTAAAAGTTTAGATTTTTTTCTTCTATTTTGATGACTGTCCAAAAAGTGGCACAGCAGCAGAGGGAGGAATCCACAATTTAATTCGGCTGAAAAAAGGAAGTAAATCGATTGCTCCCTACGCGGAACTACAGCCTTCTTCGCTTTTTTTCTCCGTCGCTATAGTCTATACAAAAATGATGCGGACTGACAAGGCAAAATTTGAATTAAATGTTATATACGGAAAAGGTGAGAAAATACGGGACATATATGAGAGTAAAGCTCAACTTTTTTGGCCTATTTTTTGGAAAAAGTTTAGAAAAAATGTTTTTGATGACGTCACAGTTTCACCGAGATGGGCAACAACCTCGGTGGTATGCTGAAGGTTTTAATCCGACTTAAAAATTAATCTGAGTTGATTGTCGACACACAGTAGATGAACACAGTCAAAATACAGATAAATGAAATTTTAAAATTAGGAGGGGGGCCCTAGGGGGTCGAACCCCCCCCCCCGTGGCTTTCTAGGGGGGGTCCTGAAAGATTTCCTAGAGGGTAGGTGGCTCCAACGAAAATACTTTTAAACCCGTAAAATATTTAATAATAGTTTTTTTATTTTAGCTTACGTTTTTTTTTGAAATGGAGAGCAGATATTTAGTTACAAAAAAGGGTGTAAAAACATGAAATTTGTGTTAAAATTCGCGTTTTTCGCAATAAAATTTAGTATAAAAAGTACTTAAACTTCTGAGAAGTGGGGGTCAGATTTTAAAATCTGTCTTGACCTTCAGTATCAAAATTTTAATAAAGACAACTATTTCTGAGCAAAAAAAAATTTGTATGGAAAATTTTGCGTTAAATTGTAATATTCGGTTTGGGTATGGTCGCCTATAATAATCTGATACATTGACGCGAACTGAATATAATTATTAAGTAGAGAGTACTCAATTTATCATTATAACAAATAAATTAAATATATACATATAATATTGGCCTAAACATTAAAA
>JASAMX010031151.1:0-31557 GCA_030248175.1 Microlaimidae sp. YZB2_3
TTTGTTTGCTTAAAGGTGCGGTGTGGAGTCAAACTTTTTGTCTTCGATTTTGATAATTTTTTGTGAAAATCTTACCCCTACCCCCAATAGCCCACAAAAATTTTTTCAACAAAATATCTTCAGTAGTTCAGAAGTTGTGACCCCCTCCCCCCTCCAAAAAAATGGCGTTTTTTGACCATTCTGTACGTGACAAATCGCTCAATGGGTATAACGATTGACGTTACAAATTATGCACTTAAAGAAAGCGGCTTCTTTCTACTTCTTTCTAAGGGTGTGGAACCGCAAAAATAACAACTTGAAGCCGAAAATACAAAAACATATTTTGGGGTTAAATTTAGACTTTTGCTTAAAGGTGCTATCGGCTTTCTCTTTTTCTCTCCTCTCTTCAACCCTTTGGGTATTACGATTTACGTTACAAATTATGCACTCAAAGAAAGCGGCTACTTTCTACTCTAATTTGATACCTTGATCAATAAGATTGGTGCAGTATTTGTCGAGATATTGAGTTTCTCGTACAAAACACTCGATTTTTTCGCTAAAAACACGAAGTGAAGTAAAGAAACGTTGGGCAAACTTCACAAAATCACTGCCGTCGTTTGGTGTTTTTAACGAAAGAATCGCGGGTTTTTTCTACGGCAAACGCAATATTTCAACAAATACTACACCAATCTTATCGATCAAGGTACTCAAAATACTTTATCACCCCGCCCGGACCGCATCGCTTCTTCCTGACTATACGCCCGCCGTTTCTGAACCGATTCAGCTGAAATATAAAAATGTTGTAGAATGTAGCACTCTAAATACCAAATTTGAGTGCAGTACTTTGGTTTTAAAGGGGCGGCCGGTTCGGGCGTTTTTTAGGAATTTGATTTGTACAGTAACACCCATTGATCAAATCAGAGTAAATAGTCACTTTATCCGGGCGCAGAATTTTTAAGAAAATCGAATACACATTGATCAATTTTTCACGTACAGAGTTGTCAAAAATCATAACTTGGCCAGAACTCCTACTGCAGATATTTTGATAAAAAATTTTGTGGGCTATTGGGGGCAGGGGCAGGAGTAAGTTTTTCACAAAAAATTATCAAAATCGAAGACAAAAAGTTCGACTTCGCACCGCACCTTTAAGTGTTCAATATATTTTTATTTTTAACTTCAATTTCAAAATGCTATTATCATAAAATCATAGGCTGTTTATATTAGCTTTTATACCGCGTTTTAATAGTCTTCTAAAGCTTATGTGGCAATTCTGATGATTACTTTTTTGTGGATATAAATAACTTGCTGATGTGGATATAAAAAGACAGAGCACATTATATTAATAAGTGCTTGTTTTTACGTTGCGACCTGCAAGTTTACTATCAAATCAAATAAAAAAGGAATGGCTACATCGATGTTTTTGGTCAGGTCCACTAGGAGGGGGGTCCATCTCCATCCATAGGTGGGCAGCTTCTTGGATTTCGGAAGGGGGTATACCCGACCCCCGAAATTTGGGGGTGTCCCGAAAATTTTTGAAGTATACGCCAAATGCTCCATTTTTAGTGTTTTTAGTACTGGGACCCCCCAAATTTTAGGGGAAGGGGTGTCCAGGGTATCCTCAAATTTTAGGGGTGGGGGGGGGGGTTCGGCTATAGTCGGGAATGTTTTTGGGGGTATAACCCCAAACCCCCCTGCCCACTTATGGGTCCACCCCCGGGTAGAAGGAAGGCCAAAATTTTCTGGGGGGTCAGGAGGGTCTGGACCCCTCTGACTTTTAGGGAGGGTTTTTAGAACTGTGTTAATTTACAACTTCTAGTTTCTTATTGTTTAAAGCTAAACTTTTATTTGCTGCAAATTTTTAACTAGAAACCAAACAAGCTAGTGGAGAACCACAAGAAAGGAACTCAAACCTTGATGTAGGCGCCATTAAACATCCTTTTTCCCTGGGACAAGGACATTTTCCAAAATTTTTCTCAGTCGGTAGTGGATCATGGTCCATTCCGAAATTATGACCCATTTCATGAGCAATTGTCGCAGCCACAGATATTGCACGTCTGCTGTGGTCCTAAAATATATTTAATGCAGTATTATAAAAACTTCAGTCAGAATTATTTAAAATGATTTTTTTCTAAGTTATATTACTTTGTACAACAATAATGCACTGGTTTAAAAAATGCGTGATTAATGGAGTTTTTATAATGTGTTGACATACATGAGCATGGACCGGCCAGCTAGGGGGGTAGCTACTTCTGGTAAATGGCGTTTTAAACGTTTGAAAGGGGGGGGGGTCCAGGGGTAAGGGGTTCCGTACCCCCCCCCCCAGCTTTTTAGGGTGGGTTGGTTGACCAGTTTTAATTTTAGGTGGAGGGGGATCCAATAAAACCTCAAAGGGGGGGGGCAGTTCCCAGTGCCAGTGGCAGGTCTGAAAGGAAACTACCAGTGGCGCGCCCAGAATTTCATTCGGGGGGATTAGGGATCTGAGAAGTTAGAAGAATTAGAAGAAGTTAGAAGAAGTTCTAAAAGTTAGAAGAAGTATTTTTAAAAACATTTTCTTGCACTTTGCTTTGCTTAGCTTTAATTTAACTCAATTTAACTTTACTTTAACTCAATTTAACTTCACTTTAACTCATTTTTAAGTTGTTAATGTTTTGGAAATCGAAAATTTTAAAGTATCAAATTTTTTAAAAAAATTTTTTTATGGACTTATTTTTATTGAATAATAGGAAAACAATGAAGTATGTGGCATATAAACAAGTTAATAAACCAAACCTGTGCACGGTCTGGAAATGCCCTCCGCTTTATTGGAGTATTTCCCTTCCGCCCCGCCAAAAAATAAAAAAAGTACCCTAAAATTATGGCGCCATTTTTGACCTATAATGACGCCATTATCGCAAATTTTTTAAAATTTTTAGCCTACTTTAATGCATTTAAGCAATTTTAGACATATTTTTACCTTATTTTCGCTTTTTTTGTCCCTTTTTCTCTTTTAACTTCTTTTTTTCTTTTTTTTCTCCCCTGCTTGCCCCCCCGTTTTGGAATTGCCCACTCCTCAATAAAACCCCGGGGGGTAGTTCACAAATTTTTTCAGCCCTTTTATAGCGTTTAGGATTTGGACCCCCCTCTTTCCGAAATCCTGGCTAAAGCCATGTTGAAAAGTACGGTTTTTTTACTTGAAAAACGTGTTAATGACAGTAAATTTTGATCTATATTTATATCCAAAATTTGGCTCGGAAGAGGTGGGGAAGGGGTCGATTGAGAATTTCAGAGGACGTAGGGTTTCAAAGTAAAAATTTTTTGGGGGAGGCTAGATTTTTTCTAAGAAGGGTCCGCAATTTTGAGGCTAGGGGGTTTTTTTATGCTCATATACGTGTGTTGGGTATCGACCATAGGTAGGCAGGGGGTGGGGGTTATACCCCCTCAAAAAATTCCGATTATAGCCGACACCCTGCTTTGGCTTTGACACTAAAACTTTGAGGGTACCCCGGACCGGACACTCCCTCCCCTAAAATTTGGGGTGTCTCAGTACTAAAAACGCTGAAAATGAGGTATTTGAAGTATAACAAGAAAAAAATTTTGGTACCCCCCAAATTTCGGGTGTCACGGGTCGAGTATACCCCCTAAAATCCAGGAGGCTGGTCACCTAAGGTAGTGACCATAAGGCCCGAAATATTGTTAAAAAGTCTATAAACTCTTTTGCAGTTAGTTTTATTGAGCTTAGCTTGATAACTAATCCTTGTTAACTAATTTAATTCCGTTTTATGTACTATGTACACAATACCGTGTGCACACTATTTATGTAACAGTACTATATCTTTTTTAGATTTTTCAAAACATTTTTTAAGCTTAAAAAGCAGCGTTCTTCTTCACAAGTTTAATAATGTACTTTATGATTAAACTTTAGTAATGTAATAAAAATTATATAGGAATACGTAATATGAATATTAACAGAATTGTGGTTTTGAAGGGTACTGTTTGTTACACTTTTTCATTGTCGCATAATTCTTATCAGATGTATAATTCAACTAACTGAAACCCATTTTATTCATTATTTCTTTCCAATTTACGTCGATATTAAAAAGTTTTTATTTAGTTAAACTATTAACCAACAAAAAAGCAAAGTTTTAGTTATTTATTTAAAATAAAACTATACCATTGAAACGCCAGCGGTACGAGCGGCACATATAGAGCCTTTGTTCGCTTTGCCAACAACATCTCCTTCAAACTTTATATCGCTAAATTATATTTTATTTTAGGATTAAGATTTAATTTGTCACGCACTGATTTGATTTAAGGCTAAAATGGCCTCGTTGCGTAGCCTCCCAAATTTTTTAAGGAGTATAACCGAATGCAGTCGTAACGTTTTAGCATTTTTAGTACTGGCATGGTACCATTAGGTGAGCGAGGGAGGTTTGAAGGCATACATGGGCACGGGGGGGTTGGGGGGTTAACCCCCCCAAATTCTGAGAAGGGGCGTTTAACCCCCCCCCCCACTCAGAAGTGGGGGGGGGGGAAAGTTAACCCCCCCCAATTTTGGAAAAATAAAGAAAAAAGTTTTTAAAATGACTTCTAACTGCTTCCAAACTTAAGTAAAATGCACTCCAGAAAAAAAAACGATACAAAAAAAAAAAATGTATATTGGGTATTATTAAAAAATGTTCTTGGATTTTAACCACCCCCTAATTTGGGGTTTAACCCCCCCCCACTCCGGACCAACTTGCCCATGTATGTTTGAAGGTGTTATACCCCCCCAAAAAAAAGAAAAAAATTCGAAAGCCGACACCCCATTTTCAGCACATCTTTAATTGCCTAAAGAATCCAACAACCCTCAGAACCATTGATTGACCTTTGAAAACGACTACATGATGTTGGTACTTGCCTAAAACTGTGAATGGCAACTACAACACAATAAGAGCATACATGGGCACGGGGGGTGGGGTTGGGGGGGGTTAACCCCATACATGGGCACGGGGGGGGGTTGGGGGGTTAACCCCCCCAAATTCTGAGAAGGGGGGTTTAACCCCCCCCCACTCAGAAGTGGGGGGGAGAAAAAGTTAATCCCCCCAATTTTGGAAAAATGAAGAAAAAAAATGTCTTTAAATTGACTTCTAACTGCTTTCAAACTTAAGTTTTGAGGTCAAAATGAATGTTTTAAGCAATAAAAAGCTCAAAAATGCTATAAAAAGGGCTTTTTGACCTAAAATTAGCGTTTTTACCTATTTTCCCTTCAAAATCGAAAAACGATATGGGTAAAATGAACTCCAGAAAAAAAACGATATGGGTATTTTGCGTTTCTCAGATTTTAACCCCCCACCCAAATTTGGGGTTTAAACCCCCCACTCCGGACCAACTTGCCCATGTATGAATAAGAGGTCGTACCCATAGGTGAGCGGGGGGGGGGGTTGGGAGGAGAGGGTTATACCCGTTACCCCCAAAAAATAATTCCGATTATAGTCGACACCCCCCCCCTAAAATTTGGGGAGATACCCCGGACACCCCCCTAAATTTTGGGGGGGCCCCCAGTACTAAAAACGCTAAAAAATGTGGTATTTGTGGTATGCACCAAAAAAAAATTTGGAACACCCCCCCAAATTTCGGGAGTCGGGTATACCCCAACCCACCTGGCTTTTTAGAGGGGTCGGTCGACCTGGGGTGGAAAACTTTGTAAGTTATAAAATGTTAAATCCTTTTTTAATTTAAAGGATTTTCAAAATTTCTTCTTTTGAAAACATTATGTTAATGAATATAAATGTTTATGTGAATAATTATAGTCAGTGATGACCATGGGCGTAGCCAGGATTTCGGAAAGGGGGTCCCAATTTTAAACGTTATAAAAAGGCTAAAAAAATTTTCCGCGCTTCGCGCGGAGTGTTAATTGCTTTGTTTATGTCACATACTTCATTATTTTCCTATTATTCAATAAAATTAAGTCCATAAAACAAAGAAAAAATTTTTTACGAAAATTTGATATTTTAAAATTTTCGATTTCAAAAACATTAAAAACCTAGAAGTAAAAACCTAAAAACATAAAAATGAGTACATTGAATTACAGCTGAGCAATGCAAAGTGCGAGAAAATGTTTTTAAAATACTTCTTCTAATCTTTAGATTTTTAACACCACTATGTAACAATCTAAAAGGGGGTCTAGCGTGGTGGTATTAAGATTACAAAACAAAGTAACACAAATTTGGAAGTGGAGACCAATTAAAACATTAAGAATTGGGTGGGTCCAGCGTGGTCATACCAAGATTACAAAACAAAGTAACACAAACTTGGAAGTGGAGACTATATAATCAATCGAGCGCTGAGCGGAGCGAAGCGCGAGAAAATTTTTAAAAAATAGCCGTTCTAAACCCCCAAATTTTTATCCTTGGCGACCCAAAAGGGGGTCTAACCTCAAATTTTTCCATTTGCCGACCCAAAAGGGGGGTCTAGGGGGTCTAGCTACGCTGGCTACGCCCATGGTGATGACAAAAAGCCAACTTTTGGTACTATTTTTTTTGTTTCAGACCTACCAAAGCAAGTGAACAAAAAGTCAATTTTTTAGAAGCCCTCATGACCTTGATATCTACCAGACTATAAATAACCCTCTCCACTTCTAATTTAAAACATTCCAGATGTGTTATGTTTAATTTTTTACAATTTATTTTATTCTGTTATCACCTAATAAGCCAACATAAACAGCAGAAAAATATTTTGCACTAAATTTTTTAGAACAAAAATGAGTTTACTTACCCTGCTCAAAATAGTTCAAAATGTCAGGCTAGAGGCAGGAGTGGAGCGTGAACCCTAGCTGAACCCCTTTGCTCACCTATTGCCATTGTCATGCAAATATTTATTTTGAAACATTTTTGCTAAATCTGTTTAACATAACACATGTGAGTGTTTTTTTTTTTTGGGTCATTAACTTATCAATTATTAATTTTTTTAAATTAACTAAATTAAAAAAATTTCTGGAATAATAATAATAAACTTTTCAATGATATCTTATTTGGGGGGTTAAAATCCGAGAAACGCATTTTACCAATATCATTTTTTGAGAGCATTTTACCCATATAGTTTTTCGATTTTGAGGAAAAATAGGTAAAAAACACTTATTTTAGGTCAAAAAGCCTTTTTATTGCATTTTTGAGTTTTTTATTGCATAAAACACTCAATTTGATCTCAAAACTTAAAGGTGGGGTGCGGAGTCAAACTTTTAGTTTTCGGTTTTGATAATTTTTTGTGAAAACCTTACCTCTGCCCCTAATAGCCCACAAAATTTTTTTAATAAAATATCTCCAGAGGTTCAGGAGTTATGACCCCACAAAAATGGCGTTTTTCGACAATTTTGTACGTGAAGAATTGCTCAATGGGTATAACGACTTAAATTATAAATTATGCATTCAAGGAAAATGGTCACTTTCTACTTTAATTTTACACATTGATCGTTAAGATTGGTGCAGTATTTGTCGAGATATTACGCTTCTCGTACCAAAAACGTTATTTTTTTGCTAAAAACAGGAAGTGAAGGAAAGAAAGGTTGGGCAAACTTCACAAAATCACTGCCGTCGTTTGGTGTTTTTAACGAAAAAATCGCGGATTTTTTTGTACAGAAAACGCAATTTTCGACAAATACTGCACCAATTTTTACGATCAAGATATCAAATTAAAGTAAAAAGTAGTTCCTTTCTTTTAGTGTATAATTTGTAACGTAAATCATTATATTCATTATATCCATCCATCTATCCAATCTTTCACGTACAAAACTGTCGAAAAATACCATTTTTGGGAGGCCATAACTCCTGACCCCAACCACTGGAGATAAAACTTTTGTGGGCTATTGGGAGCAAGGTTTCACAAAAAATTACCAAAATAGAAGACAAAAATTTGACTCCGTACCGCACCTTAAAGTTTGGAGGCGGTTAGAAGTCAGTTGAAAGACATTTTTTCTTTAATTTTTCCAAAATTGGGGGGGAGGTTTAACCCTTTCTTCTCCCCCCACTTAAGAAGTGGGGGGAAAGGATAACCCCCCGCTTCTATCTAAGTGGAGGGGGGGGGGGTGAAATCCCCCATTTCAGAGTTTGGTGTGGTTAACCCGCCCCAACCCCATCCCCCGTGCCCATGTATGGGTCCCAGTACTAAAAACGCTGAAAATAGGGTTTTGAGGTATACCCCAAGACAAATTTTTGAGACACCCCTCCCCCAAAAAATTTTGGGGGTCGGGTCGGGTATACCTCTCCAAATTTCCGTGATGGCTTCCCACCTATGAGAAGTGCGGAGGGAGTGAAAATTAACCCTCTCCCAATTTCTGGAAAAATGAAGAAAAAAATCTATTTAAAATGACTTGTAACCATAGGTGGGCAGCCTCTCGGTTTTTGGGGGGGGGGGGGTCAAATTTTAGGGGGGGTGTCCAGTAAGACCCAAATTTTGAGGGGGGTGTACCCAATATTTCCGCGCTGCCTTAAAATGAGCTTAAAACGCGTAAAAAAACGTAAAACAAGCTTATAAATGCTTTAAAACTGTGTAAAATTAAAATAAGATCTTATTGCAACTTATAAATTTTATTTTTTTAATAAAAATGTGCAGTGGAGCAGTCAGGATTTCATTTCGGGGGCGTCAGTCTGGGGGAGGGAAGAAAAAGTGTTGTCAAAGCGGCGCGAAGCGTCGGCCGGGGGGTCTGGGGGGTGTCCCCCCAGCCGCCGGAGGCGAAAATTTTTTAAAATATATACTAAAAACGGTTAAAAATCGTCTCCTGGTGATCGCGTGAACATACCTTTTAGTTTTGTTTTTTTACCTAATTTCTACATAATTTTCTGTGATCTTAAAAATTCAGTCAAGGGGTTCGGGGGGAACAATACCCTCCGGAGGAGAAAATTTATAATTTGAGGCGCAAAAATACACTAGAAATTTTTATTCCAAATGATAGTAATTACAAAATTTAAGGTTTTTTATAGCTATACTATACATTTATAACATGTGTTTAAAACGTTAAAAAAAGGATAATAGTGTTTTATAGTAGTTTTATTAAACATGTATGCCTTAACTACTGAATGGGATAATCGATTTGAAATTGAAAAACTAAGATAAATTGCCAATTTAAACTGCCCGCTTAGCAGGGAAATTTAAACTGCCCACGTAGCGGGGGAATTTAAAGGTAATAAAAGGTAATAAACGGAAAAATAAGGTAATAAACACTCCGCGCGAAGCGCGGAAAATTTTTTTAGTCCTTTTATAACACTTAAAAATTTTTCTTTGGGAGGCGATTTTGGGGGGGGGTGTCCCCGACTACCCCAAATTTAAGGGGGGGGGGGGGGGTCAGCGAAATCCGAAATTTTGGGGAGTATAACCCCCCCCCCCCACCCCCCCCCTGCCCACCTATGCTTGTAACTGCCTCCAAACTTAAGTTTTAATGTCAAAATGAATGTTTTTAGCCATAAAAAGTAAACGTTTTAGCCTAAAATAAACGTTTTTTACCTATTTTTTTTTTTCAAAATCGAAAAACGATTTGGATAAAATGCACTCCAGAAAAAAAAACGATACGGGTTAAATGCGTTTGTCGGATTTTAAATCTCCCTAATTCCGGGTTTAACACCCCCTACTCTGGACCAACTTGCCCATGTATGGTTCGACCCCCCTCCTAGATTTTGAAATGTTATTTACCCGGGGTGAAGGCCCTCTCCTCAGCTTTGGTGACCGTGTTCATCTATGTTTAGCGTATAGGTTTTGTGGCTGTGCATGAGACACGCACACAAGCACAATCACGAACCACCCATAGGTGGGCAGGGATTCTAGGGGGTTAACCATAGGTGAGAAAGGGGGGGGGGCAGGGTGGGGTCCACTCCACCGCCCCCTAGCCTCGAAATTTTGGGACCCCCCTAGACGAAAATCTAGGGGGCCCCCCTCCCCCCAAATTTTCGAATTTTTTACCCCTGACCCCCCTCTAGATTTTGAAATCTGAACCCCCCCCCCCTCCCTCCTCGGGAAAATTTTAGGTACATTTTTTATACTAAATTTTCTTCAAAAAACGTGAATTTTCATCACATATTCATGCTTTTACATCCTTTTTATACATGAATATGGCTTTTTATTCAATAAAATGTAGTATTATACTATAAAAAGAACAATAACCCCCAGTTTTGGTACTATTTTTTGTTTAGACTTATCACAGCAGCTGAATAAAAAATAAATCACAAGGTTTTGTGGTTGTGTATGAGAAAAGCACAGAAGCACAATCACGAAACATTCCCCACTTTTAGTACATTTTTCTGTTTCTGACTCACCACAACAGCAGCTAAATGAAAAGTAAATCAAAATGAATGAAATTTGCATGAGACACGCTAAAAAGCAAAATCACGAACTACCCACCCCGCAGTGGCGTGCCCAGGGGGGAGCGGGGGGGGGGGGGGGCGCCCCCCCCCCCCCCGAAATCCGGCGAAGCCTGATTTTTTTGTAAGGGGGGACCCTTTAAATTTTAAGAGAGAAAAATTTTTTCTTTAATATTAATACAGAAACTTTCTTGATGCCTTCCTAAAGCATATTAATAGTCAAAAAAATAAAATTTTCCCGCTACGCGGGTAGTTTAAATTGACAATTTATCTTAGGTTTTCGATTTCAAATCGATTATCCCGTTGAGTAGTTAAGGTGGAACACTACAGTTAAAACCGCACAAACTTTGTACAGTCACTGTTCATTACAGCTGTAACCAATTTTTAAAAACTACATACTGTATTAATCCTCATGTCCTGAACATCATTTTTTTATATTTTGATGAAACATAAAAATTAAAAATAAGCTGTGGCAATGGTCCACAAAGGGGATTCCGACGAATCGCAGGTTTTTTTCACAAAATGACATATAAAATTTTTTTGTGCATGTCGATTTTAAAAATTTTTTGTACGTAATTAGAAGACGAGTAGATAAAACTTTCCTGTTGTTTTCAGCAAAATCGTATAGAAAAAACTCGAGAAAACCCGACATTTTGAAAAGTTTTTTGAGAAAATTTTATTAACTTTGGAGCCTAATTTCTCAGTAGATCTCTATACGATTTTTAAATAAACAACGCCAATGTTTCTAACCCGTTGAGTTCTCCATTTTGATATATATTTTGTTAAAATCGGTCTGTAAACAAATTTTCATAATTTTGCAACGGATGAAATTGATTTGACGTCGGGAAACTACATTTTGAAACATTCGTTTAAAAGTACTTTTTAACAAAGGAATCCAAGACGAGCAGTAGCCGAGTGGTTAGAGCGTAAGACTCAGCATACAGAAGGTCTAGGTTCGAATCCCCCTGGGAGTTATTATTTAACAAAAAAAATTTTTTTTTTAATTTTAACTTTTTTTTTTTAATTTTTTTAACTTTTTAATTAAAAAAATGTACATTATTCAATACTGTATTCAACCCAGAGTACGTACTTTAAGGTGGTTTTGAAGTAAAACCGGGGTAGAGTCAGAGTGTCCCTCCTAGGGGAGGTCGCAACCCCCCCTAGCGCCCCCTCGGGGGTCAAATCAAAAAACGAAGTTCGGATTCGTAATCAGGACCCCCAAAAACCCACGAGTGGTTGTTTTTGAAAAAATCAAAGAAATTTTTGGAACTGTAGTGTTCTACCTTAAGGCATAAATGTTTAATAAAACTACTATAAACACTATTATCCTTTTATTAACGTTTAAACATGTGTTTTAAATGTATAATTAGAAAAAAAACTTAAAAATTTGTAATAAGTATCATCTGGAATTAAAATTTTTATTGTATTTTAGCGCCTTAAATTAAAAATTTTCTCCCCCGGGGGGCATTCCGGACCTAACCCCTGACATGGCATGCCCCCCGGACACCCCCTGACAAGGGGCTCTGCCCCTTGACTTCGCTGGGGGGCTCTCGCCCCCCAGACCCCCCTTTACAGGGTTAGCATTTACCCCCCCCCCAAACCGCCCCCCCCCCCCGAAATGAAATCCTGGGCACGCCACTGCCACCCCGCCCGTCTCGTGAATAAAAAAACCCGCGTAACACAATTTTAAAAAATACATTATAAGCTGTGCGTTGTCGTTTGGAATCAGTCTGTTCAGAGTTCGTTCACGATAGGTATTAAAATTCTTCAGAGTTTCTTCAGCATTTGTTGTAACAACAATATCATTTCCTCTTTTCCAAATGATTATATCCAACAAAGCAATTTGAACATTTATTGGATAATACAGCTAAAAATCTCACATAATATTAAATACAAACAAAACACATCGTAGTCATCATGGTTACGATTCAAAAAATTCAGGTTGGTCTAACTTTGAGCAACATTATGTGTGGGTGAATATCTAAAAACTTTACTTTATTTAGCGTTTTTAGCCAGAACAATCCAAATTTTAGGTGAGGGGGTGGTGACTCTGAAACCCAAGATTTTTAGCAAGAAGAGGATATTATTTACCGTCAAAAACATAATTTTTCGCATTTATAAAGCACGATGACTTTTACCGAATACCGAATGCTTTTTAACTACTAAAACCTCATAAGTTCCGCCTTTGCGCGTTTTTAATGATTGTAGTAATTGGCAAAAAAAATTTCAATAAGAAGTCAAAAATAATGTTTTTCTTAATCAAAGACTTTTAATGCGGTTCTTGTAGATTTGCACACTTTTTATACCTGAATAGTATAAATTTTTATCCATGATATTTAATTATTATCAATTGTGGTTTTACTAAAACTTGAATCAATGATTTAAACAATTTTTTTTTGAAAACCAGTCCTCAAAAACCCCATCTAGAATTCAAGGCGCTATATAAAAAAAACTACTTTCGGCATAATATTTTCAGAAAAATAACTTTTTTCAAGAGAAAAAAACATGCGAAACTTAAAAATCAAGAAAAAACTCCAAGAATTAAAAAACTTTACAAATTAATGGAGAATAATTTATTGCTTAAACAAAATGTTTTTCTTGAAAATATTATGCAGAGGATACTTTTCTAGACCGATATTCACTGGTTGACCTCTGCAACCTCACCTCCCTTAAAAAAAATGAGAAAACAATCATCATGGATAGGGGATCTTCCTGCCAGGTAAAATGAGATTTTCAAATCCACGAAGAATTGTGGAGTCGTTGCGGGAGTCCGACCCCCTGGCTTTCTAGGGAATGGCTGATCTGGGATTTGAATGGATACGTTTGAAATCTAGAGGGGTCAGATCGCTCCGATTTTTGAAGCAAGGAACTTTTAAATGATTGTTGTTTTTAAAAGATATTACATCTTATTGAATAAAAAATGTATTTAGGCATAAAAAGGGTGTAAAAATTTTGATTTGCGTTAAAAAATCAAGGTTTTATTGAAAAATTTGGGATAAAAACAGTACATGAAATTTTGTTCGAGGTAAGATTTTTCAAAAAATTCACGAAACTGTCCAACTATACAGGGAAATAGTGTCGACACTGAGAGCTTTTTGAAGAAGGAGTATTATGACTCTCGCCTTGCCTCGAACCTCCAGACCTGTGCACGGTTTGGAAACGCACCCTCCCCCCCCCCAAATATTAGTGGCTGTGCCCTCCCCCCGCCCAAAAAAGGAAAAAGTATCCAAAAATTATGGCACCGTTTTTGACCTATTATGATGCCATCAACGCGAAAAATTTTTGCTGTTTTTAGCCTATTTAAACGCTTTTTAAGCCATTTTAGACCTATTTTTACTTAAATTTCACCTTTAGTGTCTCTTTCTTTCTTTTTATCCTCTGCTTGCCCCCCGCGCTCCCCCCCCCCCGTTTTGTAATTGCCCCCTCGTAATAAAACTTCGGGGGGGGGGGAGGGGCGGGCAGGTCTGAACCACCCTTCCCATTTTTTCTTTTTAGTTGTTAAAATCCCATCTTTTCTTTTTAGTTGTTAAAAAGAATTAAGTCAGAATATCTCAAAAAAAAAAACGGCAAACGTTAAGTTCGCGAGTTACAAGGGCGTAGCCAGGGGGGGGTTATGAAGGTTATAACCCTCCCCCCTTTTTAGACTGGCGGAGGTAAAAATTTGGGGGTCCTAAAAGAACAATCATAGGTCACCGAAGGGGGGTGGTAGGAGGGGGGAGGGCACCCCCCCCCCCTACGGCCTCTGAGACCTACCCCCCCTAAGGCCCATTTTTGACCCCTCCCCCCCTTCAACCCCTTGAACTTCTGACCCCCCCCCCCTAAGGCCCATTTTCGACCCCCCACCAGACAATCCCAAAAAATGCTTAAAAAATGGTCAAATTTCGTCAAAAAATTGTCAATTTTGGTCAAAAAAATGGTAAAAACACCCCAAGCACCCCCGGGTGCTTTTTTTCAAAAAAAAAACACCCCGGGGTGTGACCCCTCCCCTGGAGGTCAAAAACCTCCACACCCCGGGGTGTGGACCCCCCCTTCTGAGCCGTCGAAGGTCGGTGACCTATGAGAACAATTTTAAAAAATTTTTCGCGCTTCGCTCAGCTTAGCGCTCGACATTTATATACTTTTTTACAACTTTAAAGTGATGTTTCTAATGAATTTCAAAGACAATTTTTAAATTTTTTTAAGTTTAACTTAAAAAAGAATGCAAATAACAGCAAAAAGAATCACTTAGCGCAAAGTACACAAATTTGTTACCACTTTTAATGTCTTTTTTACGGTATTTTAAAAATTTGCAGTACAACCCCTTACAACCCCCTCCCTTTCGAAAAATTTGTATGGAGTGCAACCCCCCTTTCGGAAATCCTGGCTACGCCCCTGGCGAGTTATGATTGGTTTGGTCAAATGGTTTCCAGTGCACATTATTTTTTTATTTTAACCCTTTGGGATTCTTTTCCCTGTAAATACGCAGTAGGTATTTCGCGCCAGTGCCGCACTGTGTTAATTCCGCACTCCGGACACGGAGTTTGGCACAGTGTAGCGTTACCTACTGCGGATTTGCAGCGAATTTTGGACGAAAAAATCCCAAAGGGTTAATATATAGTTATTAAAAGCTTAATTCTGCTCTGTACGGCTGTGGTTTTCTATAAAATTAACAAAAACCATTTAAGTTAAGAAACGATTCATTGAGTTCTTACCGAGTTAATTATATTCGCCAAACTGCGAAGATGAACATTTAACGCCCATTCATCGAATTCAAATTTTTTATACTAAAATCAATAATAATAAATCATTTTTTTAAGTTAAGGGTCAGAAAAATTTAAATAAAAGAAATTTAACTAGCTTTAGATTCCTTAAAATATTGCTTAAAATTTAAAAGCTAGCACCACAAAATAAATACTAATAAAATTATTTTACCATAGATAAATCAGCTACTAACACAAATTCCAGGATTCTAATTTTCCCATCCAAATATTTAGAATAATAATTAGGAATTTCTCTCTGTTTTATAAGCTCTTTCACTGTTAATGAGCGCCTCGACTAAAAAAAATAATGAGTAGACTGACATCACATACATGGGTAGTTGGTCCGGAGTGGGGGGGGGGAGGGTTAACCCCAAATTAGGGGGGTATAAAATCCGAAAAACGCAAAATACCCATATCCATAGATGAACACGGTCAAAAAGCCAGAGGGGGGGGAGGGTGTTTACCCCGGGTAAATGGGATTTCAAAATCTAGGAGGGGGGTCGAACCCCCCTAGCTTTCTAGGGAGGTCGACCCAGGGTGGAAGATTTTGAAACCTAGAGGGGGGTCAGGTGGGGTCCAATTTCCGAAACAAAATACTTTAAACCATTAAAGGTTTAATAATAGTTTTTTTATAAGATAATACTTTTTATTGAATAAAAAGCG
The DNA here is from genome assembly GCA_030248175.1 of Microlaimidae sp. YZB2_3. Lineage (NCBI taxonomy): Eukaryota > Metazoa > Nematoda > Chromadorea > Desmodorida > Microlaimidae > Microlaimidae sp. YZB2_3. Next base: position 15,686 of record JASAMX010031151.1, read on the forward strand.
ATATTCAGGTATAAAAAGGGTGTAAAAACATGAATTTGTGTAAAAAATTCACGTTTTTGGAAGAAAATTTAGTATGAAAAAAGTACTTAAAATTTTCTCGAGGGGAGGGGGGGTCAGATTTCAAAATCTAGAGAAGGGTCAGGGGTAAAAAATTTGAAAATTTGGGGGGAGGGGAGGGCCCCCCTGGATTTTTTCCTAGGGGGCCCCAAAATTTCAAGGCTAGGGGGGATGGACCCCACTCTAACCCCCCTTGTTCATCTATGCCCATATCTTTTTTTTTTCTGGAGTGCATTTTACCCATATCGTTTTTCAATTTCAAAAAAAAAGGCAAAAAACGCTAATTTTAGGTCATTAGCCCTTTTTATTGCATTTTTGAGCTTTTTACTGTTTAAAACATTGTTTTTGACCTCAAAACTTGAGTTTGGAGGCAGTTAGAAGTCATTTTAAAGACATTTTTTTCTTCATTTTTCCAAAATTGGGGGCGTTTACGTTTTCTGCACCCCGCTTCTGCGTGGGTGGGAAGTCAAACCCCCCTTTTCAGAATTGGAGGGGTGTTAACCTCCCCAACCCCTCCCGTGCCCATGTATGGGTAGTCAGGGCTTTCACGATAGAAAAACAACATTTTTTTTGATAAACATGGGAAAATTGTTGCAACATTTTTTCTAATAAACATTTAGAATGTTTAGTGCAAAATAATGTTATGCACCTTGCAATTATTTTTTTTTATTTTCGAAATAATACTTTTTTAAATTCACATCAACTTTTTTACAACGTTAATTTAAGATCCCAAAAATGCAATTGGATTTTAAATTAACACGTCTATTACCTATTGCTTAGCTTTTATATTTACCCTTTAGTGAACCAGGTGGTTCCCATACAAGGGCAAGTTGGCCCGGAACGGGGGCGCAGGTTACACCCAGATATGGTAAGGGGTGTAAAATCTGAGAAACGCATAATTTTTATTTTATTAATATTACGCTTAATATTTATTAATATTTTTTATCTTGAAGCATTTTACCCATGTGGTTTTTCGAATTTAAAAAAAACAGGTAAAAAACGTTAATTTTAGGTCAAAAAGCCCGTTGTATTGTATTTTTTAGCTTTTTATTGCTTAAATACTCATTTTAACTTTCAAACCTAAGTTTGGAGTGGTTAAAATTGATTTTTAAAGACAAAATATTTTTTTTCTTTATTTTTACAAAACTAAAGGTTAACCTTCCCCTTCCCCTCCCCACTTTTAAGCGGAGAGAGGGATAAACCCCCTTCGAGAATTCGGAGAGAATGGTAAGTTATATAACCCGCAACCCTTTTCCCTAGTCCCAATACCTTTAAATATTGGGTTTTAAGAGTACTGTTTAAATAATATTTTTTAATAATATAAAACTAAGATCTTTAGAAACCTTTCAAATTACAAATATTATTTACTTTTGGTTTTGATCGAAATGCCAGTGCCAGCCACAACAAAAAAGGTGGCCACCTGAGTAACCATTACGTTACGTTAACTTTAAAATTGGCACAATTAGTAAAGGCTTACTTTACTTCATACAAAATCAACCCAAAAAAAGTTTTTACACGGACTATCTTAAATTTTTTAAAATTGGTGTACTTCTAGTCCCTACAAAAACCTGAGTGCAGTAGTAACTCTGAAAGAAAAACTATAGAATTTTGGCAATTCAAAATATTTTAGAAGAATAAAGCTGCTTGGCTTAATTAGGTGGGTTTAATTATATTAATAAAAATTTAAAATCATTACTCGAAGTATCACATTATCAGTAATGTCTTCATTGGAATCAATGGAAGGAAAATCTAAAAGAAACTAAACCATATAACATGCTTGGCAAAATGTTTATCCTAATTAAAACTATGTACGGCATGTTCATTTGTTATGCATTGAGAAATCTATCACAGTGAAAAACCTTGTGCACGGTCTGGAAATGCCCCCTACTATATTAGTGGCTGTGCTCTCCGGTCGAAAATGAAAAACTACTAAAAATTAATGCGCAATTTTTAACCATTTTCGCAAAATTTTTGCAGTTTTTAGCCTATTTTAACGTATCTTAAACCATTTCGGACCATTTTTACTTAATTTCTGGTTTTCTATACTTTTTTAACTCGATTTTTTTTTCTATTTCTTCCCTATTTGCCCTCTCATTTTGGAATTAATAAAAATAGCTAAAAATACCTAAAAACAGTTTTAATTAGTTAGCAATAGTAAAAAATAAATAATTCAGTTAATAGGATAAGTCCATACATGTCACATTTTTTACCTGTTTTTGGACTTAGCATTAATGCTAAGTCCATAAAGTGGACATGGCAAGTCCCTACTCTGACTTAGCAGTGTTCGTGGACTTAGCAGGAAATGACCGCTAGGACTTAGGTTTTTTCGACACCTCTGGAAATCAGGTAAAAAATCGTTTCTGATTCAGAAACGATTTCCAGAGGTGTCGAAAAAACCTAAGTCCTAGCGGTCATTTCCTGCTAAGTCCACGAACACTGCTAAGTCAGAGTAGAGTCTTGCCATGTCCACTTTATGGACTTAGCATTAATGCTAAGTCCAAAAACAGGAAAAAAATGTGACATGTATGGACTTATCCTATTAACTGAATTATTTATTTTTTACTATTGCTAACTAATTAAAACTGTTTTTAGGTATTTTTAGCTATTTTTATTGTATATTATACAATTTTATTACCAGATTAATTTTAAAGATCAGACAACATTGAGTAGAAATAAGGTAAAAAAACAAAAGTAAAATGTATGTTCACGCGATCACCAAGGGACGATTTTTAAGTAGTTTTTAGTATATAATTAAAAAAATTTTACCTCCGGCGGCTGGGGGGACACCCCCAGACTCCGCGGCCGATGCTTCGCGGCGCAGGCGCGAAGGTACGCTGGCGCCGCTACGCGGCGCAGGCGGCGGCGCTTGGCGCCGCTTCTGTGACATTCCCACTCCCCAGATCCCCCCCTCCCGAAATAAAATCCTAACTACGCCACTGAGCAGACATTGGCAGAGCCTGGATTTCACAAAAAATGGATTTGGAAACCTTTAAGATAAAACCCCCTGGCTACACCCACGCTGTATACCAAATCACAAGAGCAGCATCTCCATGTTTTTTTATTGTTTATTACAATTATTGTACTTTTTTCAAACACATCAATCAGGATAAATGGCAAAAAATATGCATACACATAGTATGAAACTTGACGCCGAGCGAAGTGAAGCGGAAAATTTTTAGCTTTTGGGGGTCAATTGTGGTACCAAAACTATTTTAGAGGTTGGCCCAGAGCAATTAGCGAGGCGCTAGAAAATTTTAAATTTTTGGTTTCTGAAAACCCCCAAATTTTACTATCTGGCGCCCATTTTGGGGGGGGGGAGGCCCCCACCCGCCCAACCACTCCTTATTTTTCCCCCGTCCGACCATTTCGTGGGGGGAGTGGCCGCCCCCCTGGTTATGTCCCTGCCCCCTTTTAAAATCCAGGAGGCTGCTTACCTATGATTGCCATCCCGATAAAACCACGAGAGGAAGGGGCAGTGCACACCACACGTATGCAGTAATGTTAATACATGAAGTGTAACACGGTATTATATGTCTTACGTAATGTGTATTGTTCGTTGTGTATGTAAATCTAAACAAGCATTGTAAATCAAAATGATAAAAACCAATGTTCTGTTCTTTTGTGGTACGGCCTATTTTGCGTTATGAATGTTATAACAGCTTAAATTTCAAGTTTTTTGCCATTGAAACGAATTTTGCAGACTTGTAAAATTTCTCGTGTCTTTAAAAACGGAAGTCAAATATAAAATATTAGACAGGGTTAAGATAGAAAAAGGTGTCAGATATAACATTTTAAAGGAGACCACGGTAAAAAAAGTGTTAGATTAAAAATTTTAAGGGGTAAGAGTAAAAAAAAGAGGTTTAAGATTTAAAATTTTTAGAGGGAGTCAGGATAAAAAAGTTAGAAATTTAGCGGGTTCTCGAATTTTGTTTGGGGGCCTTAAAATTTCGACGCTAAGGGAGATTATTGTTGATTCCACCTTGTCTTTCTTCAATTTTTCTCTAATGAAAACAACCATACATGAACACGGGGGGTAGGGTGGGGTCCACCCCCCTAGCCTTGAAATTTTGCTTCCCCCCCTCTCATTAAGTGTTTTTGTTCGGGTCTGCTAGGGGGGGGTCCACTCCCGGGTGGAAGGCCAAAATTTTTCAGGGGAGATCCAGGGGGGTCCGGACCCCCCTGGCTTTTTAGAGGGGGTCCACTCCGAGTGCGAAATTTTAAATTTTTGGGGGGGCATAAGTGAGAAAAGGGGGGGGGGGCAGGGTGGGGTCCACCCCCCCTAGCCTCGAAATTTTGGGACCCCTGCCCCTAGACGAAAATCTTAGGCCCCCTTCCCCCCAAATTTCCGAATTTTTTACCCCTGACCCCCCTCTTGAATTTGAAATCTGACCCCCCCCCCTCCTCGGGAAATTTTTAGGTACTTTTTTATACTAAATTTTCTTCCAAAAACGTGAATTTTCATCACATATTCATGCTTTTACATCCTTTTTATACCAGAATATCGCTTTTTATTCAATAAAATGTAGTATTATCCTATAAAAAAAAAAACAATTATTAAAGTTATTATGGTTTAAAACTGTTTTGCTTTTGACACCGGACCCCACCTGACCCCCCTCTAAATTTCAAAATTTCGCACCCCGGATCGACCCCCCTAAAAAGCTAGGGGGGTCCGGACCCCCTCCTAGAATTCAAAATTCGATTTACCCCAGGTAACCACCATAGGTGGGCAGCCTCTCCGATTTTGGGGGGGTATAGGGGGGGGGGTCAAATTTTAGGGGAGGTGTCCAGTAAGACCCAAATTTTGAGGGGGGGGTGTACCCAATATTTCCGCGCTGCCTTAAAATGGGCTTAAAACGCGTAAAAAACGTAAAACAAACTTATGAATGCTTTAAAACTGTGTAAAATTTTAATAAGACCTTATTGCAACTTACAAATTTTATTTTTTTAATTCTTTTATTAATAATGTGTTTATATATTCTTATAATTAGATTAGAAATCATAGTTTTTTTAATAATTACGTAATAATAGAATAATAATATTATTGTCTTGATTATAAAATCAAGTATCACAAACTTTTTAATCCATAATCTTATATTTAATTAAAGATTATATACATACATGGGCGTAGCCAGGGGGGTCTAGACACCTCTTTTAGGTTGGCAAACGGAAAAATTTGGGGTTAGACAGACCCCCTTTTGCAGTGGCGTGCCCAGGATTTCATTTCGGGGGGGCGGTCTGGGGGCCCTACTAACCCGGAAGGGGGGTCTGGGGGCGGCAGCCCCCCAGATATGGTGGGGGTCTGGGGGGCGAGAGCCCCCCAGCGGGGTCAAGGGGCGGAGCCCCTTGTCAGGGGGGTCCGGGGGGCAGAAAATTTTTAATTTAAGGCGCTAAAATACACTTGAAATTTTAATTCCAGATGATACTTATTACAAAATTTAAGGTTTCTTATACCTACACATTTAAAACATGCGTTTAAAACGTTAATTAAAGGATAATAGTGTTTATAGTAGTTTTATTAAACTGTATACCTTAACTACTGAACGGGATAATCGATTTGTAATCGAAAAACTAAGATAAATTTATCAATTAACAATTAACTCTCCGCGCGAAGCGTGGAAAATTTTTTTTAGTCGTTTTATAACACTTAAAAATTTTTCTCCGGGAGGCAAATTTGGGGGGGGGTGTCCCCGGGTACCCCAAATTTAGGGGGGGGGGGTGTCAGCAAAATCCGAAATTTTGGGGGGTATAACCTACCCCCCAACCCCCCCCCCCCTGCCCACCTATGGTAACCACCCCCCCCTGGCTTCCCCGACCGTTCTCACCTATGGTCATGGGGGTCCAATTTTTTAACAAAATTTTTTTTAACTCAATAATTTAAGCGTTTTTAGGTCTAATATTGAATTTTATGATCTAAAACCGCCTATTTAGGCCTAAAAAATGTATTTAAACACTGTTTTAACTAAAAAACCGTGTTTTGACAGAAATAAAAAAATATACTTCCAAATTGGTCGGGGGGAGGGGGGGGGTCAGCCTCGCTAAAGAGGGTCAGGTCGGACCGCTCTCGAGTTTTGGGGGGAGGGGGCCTACTTTTTTCTAGGGGGAGGGTTCAAAAATTTGGCTCTAGGGGCATAGATAAACAAAGGAGCTATCCTCTAGATAAACAAAGAGCTAGAATAGATATCGCTTTTTATTCAATAAAATGTAGTTTTATCTTATAAAAAAAACTATTATTTAACATTTAATGGTTTAAAAGTATTTTGTTTCGGAAATTAGACCCCACCTGACCCCCTCTAGGTTTCAAAATCTTCCACCCCAGGTCGACCCTCCCTAGAAAGCTAGGGGTTCGACCCTCCTGCTAGATTTTGAAATGCCATTTACCCGGGGTAAACACCACCCCCTAGCTTTTTGACCGTATTCATCTATGAAAACAATTTTACTAAAAAAAGTCGTTTAATTTTTAACCACATACCACAAGACCAAATATCACTATTTGTATTCAGATTGTCTGCATTAAATAAATAAATTTGATTCGACGAATCGTTATTTTCCAACAGCCACCGCTTGTTCTTCATCCAAAAAACACCACTAAAAATAATATTAGGCCATGCATTTTTAACTAATTAAATTTTAAACATAATTTATTTACTGCAAAGCTTTGCAATGCATCGGGGGTTTAGAACCTCATTGTACGCCCCGGAGGCATTTGTAATACAGGAAATATATTATGAGAAAACAATTTTTGCAAAACAAAAATACGCAAAAAAACGTAAAAATAAACCTTATCATAAAAGTAAATTTATTCTAAAAATAGGTCAAAAACAACGATTTTTTTGTTTGGGTGATTGTTTGTTTTCAAACGGAGAGGGGGATGACAATTAACCGGAGAGAAAACTCGCCGAATCTTTTTGGTCTGCTTACTGTTTTAGTAAGTGAAATTATAAAACAATTTAAAGCATACAACAGTAAATTATTTCAGTGGTTTCTTGTTGTGGGTTTTTGTGATATTTTAGAGTGGAACTTAACTCGAACTATTAATTATGAGCTTTTGTTAAAATTATTATATATCTATTAAATTTTCAAGTTTTTTTGTCTAAACAAAAACAACAAAAAACAAAAAATAAATTTTAAAGATATAACAGGCTCATAAAAAACAGTACTTGACTTTTCCTTGGCACAAATTTACAGCAGCATAACTAGACTGAGGATCATTCGTTACATGGCCGTGAAAAAAACAAAACATCTTCTAAACAAAAACAAGTACCACATGATAAAGAAGAACATGAAATGTAATGCCGATGCAATGTAGACAATGGTAACGAAAATGTAGGTTTTTAGAGTCCAACCCTGTGAGTTCATTGCTTTACTACTTTTATAATTTACGCAAAAGCGCTGCTGCCTGCTAAAATCAATGTCAGCTTACCATTATAAACAGCTATTCAAATTTTAGAGTAAGAATCGAGGTTATAAAATTCAAAATCAATTCTTTTAAGTATAAAACTATTCAAGCTCGGACATGGATAGACGTGGATATCGGAATTGATATACTACGTGCAACGTGGTATAATGTTAGTTTTTCATTTAAAAAAAACAGTGGATAAAACGCAGCTTCAGGTTTCAGTTTAATACAATTTTTTTAAAACAAAGCATTTTTACGTGTAATTTATATACTTAATTATGGTGTAAATGATAAAGTAAAGAAGTGTCTGTAAAGAAGACTCTCAGCGGCTCAAAATCTTTAAGCGGTATCGCCGAAACCCGAATTTTGGCGCTTTTGTTTGGATGTGGAACTCCTCAAATATTAGGAGGGGGGATTTCCTGCCTGGGTATCTCAAATTTTAGGAGTGCTGTGGCAGCTTCGGGATTATTATTGGTGCGATAAAACACTTCCCCCCAGCCTTCCGCGCCATTTTTTTAGTAAAAACATAGTTTTTTTTAACTTCAGACCTGTGCACGGTCTGAAAATGCCCCCCCCCGTTTTATTGGAGGATTTGTTCCCCCCCGTTTTATTGCCCCCCCGCCAAAAAATGAAAAAGTACCCTAAAAATATGACGCCATTTTTGACCTATGATGACGCCATCATCGCGAATTTTTTGCAGTTTTTAGCCTATTTAAATGTATTTTAAGCCATTTTAGACCTATTTTTACCTTATTTCCGCTTTTTTTGTCCCTTTTTTCCCTTTTCCCTTCTTTTTTTCTCTTTTTTTCTCCTTTTTTTCTCTTTTTTTTCTTTCCCCCCTGCTTGCCCCCCCCCGTTTTATTGCCCCCCCCCGTTTCAAAAAAGTTGCCCCCCCCCCGTTTTGGAATTGCCCCCCCCGTTTTAACCCCGGGGGGGGGGGCAGTGCACAGGTCTGTACCTTAATAGCTTTTCGTACATGAAATTAAAAATTAGTCTTAAAAACATAAAATAAAGATAAAACATTATTTTGTTTTGCTTGGAAACTGGAACGCACCTCGCAGATTTTGAAATAACCACTGGTGTTGAAACCTCTATTCAGTGGCGTAGCCAGGGGGGTGGGGTGGGGGGGCGGCCGCCCCCTTCCCGAATTTCGGAAAAGCCGGATTTTTTCGTAAGGGGGCACTCTTACGTTTTTAAAATTTTGGGAGAGAAAAATTTTTTTCTTTAATATTAATACAGAAACTTTCCTGATGCCTTCCAAAAGCATATTAATGGTCAAAAAACCAAAATTTCCCCGCTACGCGGGTAGTTTAAATTGACAATTTATCTTAGTTTTTCAATTTTAAATCAATTATCCTGTTCAGTAGTTAAGGCATACATGTTTAATAAAACTACTATAAACAATATTATCCTTTTATTAATGTTTTAAACACATGTTTTAAATGTATAGTATAGGTATAAAAAAAAACCTTAAATTTTTTAATAAATATCATCTGGAATTAAAATTTCTAGTGTATTTTAGCGCCTAAAATAAAAATTTTTCATCCCCGGGGGGCATTCGGCCCCCCGGACTCCCCTGACAAAATTTTTAAGATCACACAAAATTATGTAGAAATTAGGTAAAAAAACAGAAGTAAAATGTATGTTCACGCGATCACCAGGGAACGATTGTTAAGCTGTTTTTAGTATATATTTTAAAAAATTTCGCCTCCGGCAGCTGGGGGGACACTCACCAGACCCCTCCCCCCCCCCCCCCCCCGACCGACGCTTCGCGTCGGCTAGCGGCGCAAGCGGCAGCGCTTCGCGCCGCTTCTATGAAAATTTTTCTTCCACCAGATCGCCCCCTTCCCGGAAATGAAATCCTGGCTACGCCACTGCCTCTATTAATCCTGAAACCCATTATTACCCAATCTAAAATCGGTCCCTTCCCTTCCCCCAGATATTATAAAACGTAAGTATATTAATTTACCATTAGTTTCTTAGAATTGGTCACACGCATACCACCGACATTCCTATAAACAATTCAAAAGTTTATTGATAATTAGATCACCAAAAGTACAAAAATTAAATGCGACTAGACTGTAATAAAAATAAATTTACTAGGATTATTATTTCTCGATTAACTGTGTTTGTTGTTGTGTTTGCTCATAATACTGGAATTCACTAATTAACAGAGGATGTTTCATAAATAACAAAACTACATTATACTCAGACCTGTGTGCGGTCTGAATATGCACCTTCCCGCTTTATTAGTGGCTATGGCGCTCCTCCTGCCCATAAAAAAGTAGTTTACAGTTATGGCGCCATTTTTGACCTATTATGACGCCATTTTCACAAAATTATTGAAGTTTTTAGCCTAGTTTAATGCATTTTAACTTTAAGCTATTTTAGACCTATTTTTATTTAAAATTTTACTTTTTTTTATTTTTTTCCCTGCTCGCCCCATCCCCCATTTTACTGTCCCTTACCCCTCGTTTCAAAAAATTGGCCCCTCTCCCCATTTAAGAATTGCCACCCATAAAACCCCGGGGGAGGGGGCAGTACACCGGTCCGGTCTATGTTTGTTTGTTTCGATATCCCAATCAGTCCATAAAATGAAAGTTACGGTTTATGTCAAGTTACACAATATTAGAACTTAATAGGCACTAATACCGGCCAGTGCAGCATGATATGACATGACAAAATAAGAGAAGAGAAAACAACAGAATGTCCGACTGTCGACGGCCGGACTAATTTCCTCATGTATGATTAAAACTTTTAATTTAATCAAATCATCAAAAGAGAAGCATATTCCGAAAAGAAGGTCCACAAAGTTTATGGCTCTGCACCACAAAGTTTATGGCTCTGCTCTACAATGTCATAGGATTTCACGCCACCGGGTAACCAGCGGGTCACTTAGTAAAATAACGCTTACTATTTTACTACATACGTTTTTCAAGGTGCCCGAGGGTAGTATATCCATTGGCAGACCCACACCACTGGCATAGATGTTTTTGGGGGAGAGCCAAAATTTTTGAACCCCCTCCTAAAAAAAATTAGGGGCCCCCCTGCCTCCAAAGCTCGAGAGGCCTGACCTGACATCCCCCTCACCTAGCGAAGCTAGCCCCCTTTCTCCTCCCCCCCCCCTCCTGACCATTTTAGAAGTATAATTTTTTATTTACTGTCAAAAACACTGTTTTTTTTAATTACAAATTTACTGTAAAAAACAATTTTTTAATTACAAACAGTGTTTAAATACACTTTTAAGGCCTAAATAGGATGTTTTAGTATAAAAAATTTCAATATTAGACCTAAAAACACTTAAATTACTGATTTAAAAAAACTTTGTTAAAAAATCGACCCCCCCCCTGACCCACACATGGACAAGTTGGTCCGGAGTGGGGGGGGTTAAACCCCAAATTAGGAGGGGGTTAAAATATGAGAAACGCAAAACACCCATATCGTTGCTTACTCTAAAATAATAATTATAAAGATATTAATAGCAAGTTTTCGTGACGTGACTCACTATAGTAATCAGAAACACAGTAACAGTAACAGGCCTGTGCTGTGCACTGCCCTCCAGAGTCAGAGATTTATGAGGGGGGGGGGCAATTCCATAATGTGCGGGGCATGGGGATGGGGAGAATTTTTTTGAAACAGGGGGGAGGGTACGCAAAAAAAGGGGAGGCAAGCAGGGAAGAAAGAGAAAGACAAAAAAGGAGAAAAAGAGAAAAAAAGAAAGAGAAAAAGCACAAAAAAGGTAAACTTAAGTAAAAATAGGTCTAAATAGGCTTAAAATGCATTAAAATAGGCTAAAAACTGCAAAAATTTTGCGATGATGGCGTCATAATAGGTCATAAATAAGAGGGAGAGAGAGAGGGATGAGGGGTAAAAAATTCGAAAATTTGGGGAGAGGGGGGAGCCTGGATTTTTTTTTCTAGGGGGGGGGGGCAAAATTTTGAAGCTAGGGGGGAGAGGATGGACCCCACCATACATGGGCAAGTGGGTCCGGAGTGGGGGGGTTAAACCCCAAATTAGGGGGGGGGGTTAAAATCCGAGAAACGCAAAATACCCATATCGTTTTTTTCTTGTGTGCATTTTACCCATATCGTTTTTCGATTTTGAAGAAAAAATAGGTGAAAAACACTAATTTTAGGTCAAAAAGCCCTTTTTATTGCATTTTTGAGCTTTTCATTGCTTAAAACATTCATTTTGACCTCAAATCTAAGTTTGGTGGCAGTTAGAAGTGATTTTAAAGACATTTTTTTCTTCTTTTTTTTCAAAATTGGGGGGTTAACCTTTTCTCCTCCCCCACTTTTGAGTGCGGGGGGGGGTTAAACCCACCTTCTCAGAATTTGGGGGTAACCCCCCCCCAACCCCGTACCCATGTATGCCCCAACCCCTCCCCACCAAATTCGAAATCTCGCACCCGGGGTCAACCCCCTCCATAAAAAGCCAAAGGGTCCGGACCGGACCCCTCTGAGCCTTCTCCTCCTAAAAAAATTTTAGCCTTCCACCCATAGATGTTTTTGGGGGGGGGACAGAGGGGTGCACCCCCCCCCCCTAGAGCCAAAATTTTGGACCCCCCCCCCTGGAAAAAATCCAGGGGGGACCCCCCCTCCCCCCCAAGCTCGAGAGCGGTCCTACCTACCCCCCCCCTAGCGAAGCTGACCCCCCCCCCCCCCCCCCCCTCCCGACCAATTTGGAAGTATATTTTTTATTTACAGTCAAAAACACTTTTTTTTAGTTAAAAACAGTGTTTAAATACACTTTTTTGGCCTAAATAATCTGTTTTAGTTATTAAAATTCAATATTAGACCTAAAAACACTTAAATTATTGAGTTAAAAAAATTTTGTTAAAAAATTGGACCCCCTCCTAAATTAGAAATCTCGCACCCGGGGTCCACCCCCCTAACCAGCCCGGGGGTCCGCACCCCCCTGGACCCCCCCCTAAAAAATTTTGGCCTTCCACCCGGGGGTGGACCCCCCCCCCTAGCGGACCCGACCAAAAACATCTATGCTTCCACCCGGCGGTGGACCCCCTCCTAGCGGACCTGATCCAAACATCTATGCCATAGATGAACACGGTCAAAAAGCCAGAGGGGGGGTGCGGGGGGTGTTTACCCCGGGTAAATGACATTTCAAAATCTAGGAGGGGGGTCCTAAGGGGGTCGAATCGAACCCCCCTAGTTTTCTAGGGGGTTCAACCCAGAGTGGAAGATTTTAAAACCTAGAGGGGGGTCAGGTGCGGTCCATTGTCCAAAGCAAAATACTTTTAAACCATTAAAGGTTTAATAAGTTTTTTTATAAGATAATACTACTTTTTATTGAATAAAAAGCGATATTCAGGTATAAAAAGGGTTGAAAAACATGAATTAGTGTAAAAAATTCACGTTTTTGGAAGAAAATTTAGTATAACAAAAGTACTTAAAATTTTCTCGAGAGAGGAGGGGGGTCAGATTTCAAAATCTAAAGGGGGGTCAGATGTGAAAAATTCGAAAATTTGGGGGGAGGGGAGGCCCCACCTGGATTTTTTTCTAGGGGGCCCCCAAAATTTCGAGGCTAGGGGCTGTGGACTCCACCCTAACCCCCCCCCTTGTTCATCTATGATCTATGCTCATGTGGGATGTGGGTGGGTAGCCTGCCGAATTTTGGGGAGTATACTTGACAAATAAATTTAAGGGGGATTGTCCCAAAAAAAAAAAATTTGGGGTATACCTCAAATACCCCATTTTTAAGGGTTTTAATACTAGCTTATTTTGTTTTGAATAACATAAATAAACAAAAAACCATATCTCACCAATTTTTCCTTAGTGTAAGTCTCACCGAAGAATTTCCGCTGTTGGGTGAGCTTAAAATTAGCAGATCCAGTCTGTCCGGCAGTCTGTTCTAAAAAATTATACACGTTTAAAAAGTGTAATACAATGCAAAACCACTTTTATTGGCTTTCAATGATTTTTGCTCAAAATTTTTCGACGTCCATAGGAACCTTATTTTTTTAGTTAAATATCCCTATAAATTTTTGCAAAAAAAACTTATTTTTAGCTTCATTTTAACAATTTGGTTTTAACTTTTAAAAAACCACTTATACTTTGTTCGCTTATTTAAACATGTTAAACAACAATAAATTAAACTTTTAGTAATGGTTTTAATTTAATCCACTGTTTTAAATTCAAAGTGATAAAACAACGTTTTAAATAAACAAAATTTACAAATAAAAATAATTTTTCGCAATAATTAACAATTAAATCAAATTTTGTAATGTGTTTAGGTGCCTTAAATGAAAAAAATCTAATGGGCCATGGGGCATTTTGCTCTTTAAATCTTTAGCATAGCCCCCCTGCCATACCCCCTTTGAGGGTTGGTTTTTCCCACTGGCCAGACCACCCCGCTCTTTTTTAGGCAAATTTTAGGCACGCCACTGGCAGGGTATTAAATTTAAAAAAAAATTAATTTTGATAAAAATAAGTAAAGAGAGGCAAGTTTTCGCCAAAAAGCAGATTAATTGTATTTTAACACTGATTTGACATGACATGAAAATTGACATCAAAATTTCAGAAAAAAATTTTGTACACATTTTATTTTTTATTTAGTTAACCTCTCCTTTTTCTCCCACTCCGAAGGAAAAGGTTTAAACCCTCAAAATTTGAAAATTGCGTGCTTACTATTATTCGCTTAGACATTATTATTTGGTAGTTGTTTAGAAGACTATAATGCCATGATAGCCCCCAATATTTCCCTTAAATAATAATACAGGGCCTTTTGGCGGCCGTGTTTTTATTTTATTGGTTTAGATAAAATAATATATATTCTTTTAAAATCTAAGAGGCTGCCCGATCCGTTGTTATAATTATCACTGTAAAAAAGCAATGTTTATTTTACCTGGAAATATCTCCAAAGTGATGACAACTCTTTAAACTTTAAAAACACTTCATCATTGTTTTTATGAACAGGTACATTATATACAATGTAAACTGTACAATCCTTGTGATTAACTTTATCACATATAACAGGGCCGATTGTCAAGCAGAAAGCACCTAAAATCATTTTGAAATGAAATGAAAAGTCCTTTATTAATACTGTTCAAACATTTATAAGACAAAGAAAAGATAATTATGTTACGAAAAAAATACTTTACATATAATATAAAATATAATATTTTTCAATACATAACGGTATACACAAAATAAGGTTATTTAAAATAAGCATGCTTTAATAAAAGTTTGATTAGTAGGTAATAAAGGGAAGGAAGCAAAAGAGCTTTAAAGCTACTTAATGTGCCTGTCAAATTTAGTTATGTTCTGAAAATTTATATTCTTGATTTTATTTTTGAAGTTTTTTAGCGTTTTTGAGATTACAACATTTTCAGACAGACTATTCCAATATCTTGCTGCTCTGCTGGAAAATGAGTAATACAAAATATCTTTCTTAGCTGTAGGTATATAAAGTTTTTTGCTATGATCGTTTCTTCCTTTATATTCACTCCATTCAACTAAAAAATTTTTCAAACTGAAAGTCATTCAGGTTGTTAATAATAGAATAGCATACACTAAGGTGAAAATAAATTCTCCGCTCTTCTAAAGACTTTAATTTCAGTAAATTTAATCGCTGTATATAATTGTAATTTTGATCAAGGCTACACTTAGCAAACAAACGTCTGGTAAAAATACGCTGTACCTGTTTAATACAATTAATATTTACATAAATATGGGGACCACACTGGAGTGCAGTATTCTAAAATGGGGCGCACATAAGAGCAGCATGCTGAAAGTAGTGCGTCCACATTTTTGGTTTGAAAACATCTAAAAATTATATTCAGAATTTGATGTGCTTTTTTAGCAATATAATTGCAGTGAGCACCTTGTTTGAGCCCATCAGAAACTAAAATACCTAAATTTATTTTATGCTTCAAAAAGTTCTCGGATATTATACAATATATATATATATATATATATATATATATATATATATATATATATATATATATATATATATATAACGTTAAAAACATAGCCTAGTTTAATTTAAATGCAAAAGATTCAGATTGGAATGAAACATTAAATACTACATAATTTTGTTCTCATGCTTAATTATAGATTTTTTGGGTCCATCCGTCCATTTCTATGTTTTTTGTCAAATTAATAACCCTCCTACAAAATTTTTTACCCATTTTTTTACGCGTGATGGCGCCATAAGCGAGAACGGTTAAGGAAGCTAGGGAAGTGGTTACCCCGGGTAAATCGAATTTTGAATTCTAGGAGGGGTGTCCCAGGGGATTCGAGACCCCCCCTAGCTTTTTAGGAGGGGGTCGACCTAGGGTGCGAAATTTTGAAATCTAGAGGGGGTCAGGTGGGGTCCGGTGTCCAAAGCAAAACAGTTTCAAACCATAATAACTTTAATAATTGTTCTTTTTATAGAACTAGCCCTGAAAAATGCTCTA
>JASAMX010031152.1:0-41275 GCA_030248175.1 Microlaimidae sp. YZB2_3
TATAATTTTAAAAAATGAAATAAAATTAAATTTAGATAGGTTTTTTAAAATGAACGAAAAATAATCATAACAATAATGATACTTAAATCTAGATTGTTATCTGGTCGAACATCGCTTTAGTTTTAAAAAATTAATCAAAAATTTTTGTTTCTATTTTAATTTATTATTTGAAAAAAGTTTAATCTAATATCATTATGAAGCCTAATAGTATAAATTTAGAACACAAAAATATTTTTAATTAAGAGGCACATTTAGTGCTCTAATTTGGGAATGCCATAAGCTAACTATATTTAAAATTTGACTTTGAGTGTTCTAATTAAGGCTTTGTTTCTGGTGTGTTGAACCAGTTTGTTGGTTCTAATGACCTAATTAGGGCTTTAAACAAAAAATTTTCACCCCCATTGCCGCTTGTTACATAAGAGCATTAATTAGGGTACGCCAAAATTGGGGCAGTAAAATCCTAATTATGACCATTACAGGCACAAATTAGACCCCTCGCGTCAGAAGCACAGTGTGATCGATGAAATTCTGTAAGTGTTTTAACTTTAGTATTTTATTACAAACTGTCGCTGCTCACCGCTGCGCGAAGGAAAACCGGTTTTATAGCGCAGGGAACAGTTCATACAGAAAAAAAAATCATTTACGGAATTTTGTCGATTAAAGCGGTTACCCAATTGAGGCACAAAATTTGCCCGAACAATCTAATGTTGGTACAGATATTTTTTTATTTTTATGTTAAATATTTCGAGCAAAACTGAAGTAAATTTTAGTCAATAAAACCGCATAGGAATATTTTTACTAGATTACAATACTATAACACGCAATTTAAGATAGGACTCTTTAGTTCGCGCCATGTTAATGTTAAAATCTCTCGTATATAAATCAAAGCTATAAAAAAGAGGAAAAACTAGCTTAATTATATCCCTGATTTCGCCTACCCTTACGGTACGCGATAAAGGCGGAGAGGCTAGCGATTACAAGCTTCCCGTTATTAAGTCATTCGTGTGGCTTAAGACAACTTATTTACCCTCAGTCACGGACCTATTAATCTTGCCGCTTATGAAACACTCGCCCCTATATAGTCCGAGGCGTCTAATCATCGGGTGGGGTTAAAGGAAAAAAATCGACTTTTGTGCCAGATGCAGCCGCCCGAGGTCTGCGTTCCGACGTGTCGGAAGTTATGACCGTCCTGCCCGGAAAATGAGTTAATGAGGGAAGCTGCCGAAATTAGCGTGTGAAGTTTTTTTTACCGCCCAGCGATGGCACAGGAAAAAGTACGCGCGCGGAATTTATATTATTGTTTAACTTTTTAAATGTTGTATGACGTTTTTCAAAGGCTACCTATCTGGCCATGGCTAATTAATTTCTTAAATACTCCAAAAAAATTGGATTTAGATGAATTTTGTGTAAAACATTTTATTAAATGTATAATATTATAAAGCAAAATAATAATAATATAATTTTTACCGTACCCAAACGTATATTTAATGTTGCTTACTCATCACTGATAAAGGGTAGCTAAGCTAACACGGATGGTTTTGAACCGCCTTTTTTAATCAAAAGTCTTTAGAATTTGTCGTCAGCCTTTGATAGCACATTTTTTTACCAAAAGTTTAACTGCTATTTGTCATAGTGGTGTTAGGGAATTTTGATTCAATTTACCAAATTGTATACGATTGCTTTAATTCATATTATTAATGATTCACATTCACAACGGAATTTAAATTTTAATTGTAATGGAAAGCTAAGAACAATTTAAGTATGACGATGGTTGGTAAGAGTAATACAGAAATAAAAAAAAACGAATAGCCTTAGATTTTTTTTAATTATGTCATCATATTGACTTTGCGTGCATACTTTTTTTATGGGAATGTGTCGGTTTTTAAACATTTTATTAATATTTGTATCTAAATTTAAAAAAAAATATTACTTAAAAGTCAATAAATAGTGTATTTCAATCGTTTGAATTTAGTTATTTTGGTCAAGAGTGTAAAAGGCGAATAAATTTGTATTTTTGTTTTAATTATGTTTTTTTAATTGTTCCGCAGAAATTCGTGGATTTTAAGTCCGTTTTTATCGCACCTATTTTTACCAACATCTCAGAAAAATTCTTCTCAAAATCTTCCAGTACAATACGTTACCGTAATAGTTATCCTTAAAGTTTTATAATATTACAAAATTTCTAACAATGATCAGGTAATGTGTAAAATTACGATTTTTACTCAGCTTAAAGACGATTTATAATTAGTATAAGTTTCTGAAAAGCAATATTCTAAAGTCCATTTTTAACTTAGGGTATTTTTTCAGTGAACAAAAATATAAAGTATTATATTAATAAATCAAAAACACTAAATAAAAAAAAATAAACATGCATAATAAATTGAATGATGAAACGAAAGTATTTTTTTCTAAAATTAATATTTCAAAAATATATATTTTAAACGGCATATAAATTTAAGATGTACTTTAAAAAATAAATCGGACAAAAAGATGTACGCGATACGCATAAATAAATTAAAATCTATTTAACCCTTTCTGATTATTATTTCGTCTTACACGCCAAATGTAAAGCGCGTTTCGCGTTTCACGAGACGTAAATAAAAGACCGAGAGAGAGAAAGAGAGCAAAATTCAACATTGAGCTAAGGATTTGCTCGTCTGAGACGCTTTTTTGCCTAGAAAATGACATCTTCTTACAATTAGATGTATAACACAGAATGTTTTACTATGGTGTAATATTTTTTCTTTATATGTATCGCTTTGTTTGCAACCAAATTTTAGCAGCTCTCCCTTCCCCCGTAAGGCTTAAATTGGACTTTTTTTTGAACTAATTAAGTTTGACATTTAAACTTGGTTTACTTTTTGTGCCAAGTGGGTAAAATTTGTCCCGTTAAAAGTGCGATGCGGGGTCAAACTTTTTGTCTTCGATTTTGATATTTTTTGTGAAAACATTACCCCTGCCCCCAATAGCCCACAAAATTTTTCAACAAAATATCTCCCGTGGTTTATGTAGGAGTTATGACCCCCAAAAATAGCGTTTTTCGACAATTCCGTACGTGGCAGATTGCTCAATGATTTAGGTACAACGATTTAGGTTACAATTTATGCACTCAAAAAAAGCGGCTATTTTCTTCTTTAATTTGATATCCTGATCGTTAAGATTGGTGCAACATTTGTCGAAATATTGCGTTTCCCGTACAGAAAATCCGAAATTTTTTCGTTAAAAACACCAAGCGACGGTAGTAATTTTGTGAAGTTTGTCAACCTTTTTTTCTTCACTTCGTCTTTTTTGCGAAAAAACCGAGGGTTTTTTGTACAAAAAGCGCAATATGTTGACAAATACTGCACCAATCCTAACGATAAAAGTATCAAATTAAAGTAGAAGGTAGCCGCTGTTTTTAAATACATAATTTTGTAACTTAACCCATTCCCGTAATTGCCTTTTCCTCGGTTACAACCGTGAAACGTTCGTGCGACCTATGTCATACTTCCGTCATAACTAATTTTTTGCGCCAGTGGTGCCCAGTGAGCGAGCAAATTAAAATGGTTTTTGCGCCAGTGGTGCCCAATGAGCGAGCAAATTAAAATGGTGAAAGCGGTACGGTGGCAATATGCAAATTTTTGTCATGGATACAGTGTATTACGTAAGATATTTCATGTTGTAAAAATTTGCATATTGCTACCGTACAGCTTTAACCATTCCAATTTGCTCGCTCACTGGGCACTATTCGAGCCCAAGCGAGCCCACAGACAAAAAGGGCACAAACACCATTGTCACGCTCGGCTGGCAACAACAGCAATGGGGCCACAGAATTGAAAACCAAAAAAAAACAGGGGGAAGAAAGGAGCGCGGGGGGCGGGGGGGGGGGGCGGCGGCGTCCGGCCCGCCCGGCGCTGCCCCCAAAAGAAATTATTTATGACAACCGACTCCACCCGCGCTAGCGCACGGAACTCAAACCCAACCCCACCACCCAACACGGAAGTAAAACATCATAAAACAACGGAAATACTTCCGTGTGGTGTTGGACATGTTTCGGGGAAAAGCTTACCGCGGTAAGGTTTATGTACGACATTTGTCATACGAAAATACCGACCACCGCCCACCCACAGACCACAACGAGGACCCAGTGACTCCAACATCACTCAACATCGAACCCGATCACACGACGACACATCCACACCCACCACACAACAAACCACAACCACCACACCAACCAACACAACACAACAACAAAAAAACCCCATGTGTTCGGTTTTGGTTTGGGTGAGAAAACCACCCCCCCCCCCCAAAAAACAAACCCAAACCCCACCAAAACACCCAACACGAAGGTTTTACCTTTGTTGTTTGAAGGTTTCACGGTTGTAGCGAAGGAAAAGGCCTTCACGGGAACGGGTGTTAAATCTTTATACCAAAGGTGGATAATCTAATAAAGGTATGTCACAGCGGTCTGTAGCAGCGTGCATCATAAAATCCAATTCTGGCCGGACGTGCGGCTTCTGGCCGGACATACGGCTACTGGCCGGACGTGCGGCTTCCGGCCGGACGTGCGGCCCGAATTGGATTTTATGATGCACGCTGCTACAGAGCGCTATGACATACCTTTATTAGATTATCCACCTTTGTTTATACTTATTGAGCAATCTGTCACGTACAGAATGGTCAAAAAACGCCATTTTTGGGGGGCCCTAACTCATGAAAAACATGTGTTTGGGTTTGTGTGTGTGTGTGTTGTGTTGTGTTGTGTTTGGGTATAATTATATATATTGATTAGTTTTTTTTGTTATGGACAAAACAGGTGAGATAAATTTTTGTTGAAAAAAATTTTGTGGTTCATAGTTAAAATATTACAATTTTTATCAAATAAGTGTTTTGGTCAGCTATGGGTACCCGTGTGGGGCCAATTGTAAATCGTAAGTAAAAAAAAAAAAAATATAAAAAACATAAAACAAATATAAAAGAAGACACAACAGACCCCAAACAACAAAAAGACAAGAAAATAAAAAAGGGAGAAAAAAAAAACACCACAAAAACCAAAAAAAAAAATATATAAAAAAAAAAAAAATATAAAAGGGTAAGGATTTCACGAAAAAATATCAAAATCGTAAGAAAAAAAATTGAATATACAATTAAATAAATATTAATTGATGAATTTGTTACTAAAACGAACATAACCTCCTAATATAATTGCGAAATTTTCTCTTCGATACATTTAGATTTTCCATGGTAAACTTTATAATTTTTTTAATCTTTTGTGTAGTTTTTTACAATTTTTTACTTTTAAAGCTTTCGTATACTTTACTTTTACAAGCAATAGATTAAAAAAGGGAAAGAACAGAAGATTCTACCCTCATATCAAGCTCCGGCTCCAGCCATTCAAGCAGAGAGAACTGTGAAGTTAATATCTACCGCATTATAGGATAAAAAGAAAGTAACAAAATTCACCCTCATATCAGCCCGCACCAGCCATTCAACAGATAGAACTCTTTAGTATTTAATTATATCCGCAAGCAAAAAATAATTAAAAAAAGAAATAACAAAGATTTTCTACCCTCATATCAAGCTCCGCTCCAGCCATTTCAAGCAGATAGACTTTTTTATTAATGCTTTAATTTATTCTATCCGCATTTTAATTATTTTATCGTTTAAATACACGTTGAAAAAAAATTTTAAAAATTTTTAAAAATTTTTTAAAAATTTTATGTTTTCTCCGGAAAACATTAATAGTTAAATACCGGTTAAGTGTTGTTAAACATGGCTACAGTATAAGTTTTGACTCCGCCACTTTTTTAAAATTTAAAAAATTTTGATTTATTATTTTTTTTTTTTTTTTTTTTTTCTCTTTCGTACTCCATTTTAATTGGGTCTTAACAGGCCCTGGGAGGTTAATATTTTCGTTGCTTTACCCTCCGTACACTTTTTCACTGTATGTCAGCTGTTAAAAATTTATTTTATGCCTGGACTCTTTTTTGTGCCGACCTCAGCCCTAGCAGCGTTGGGGCGCATGAACGCATTTCTCTCCAGGACTCTTTTGTGCCGGGAATCCTTTTTGCCCGGGCTCTCTTGTGCCCCCGCCGCTATTTTTCTGCACTCCTCTGTTCCGCAGGTACCCTAGGTAAGCCGATCCCACTAAACGAAAAAATAACCTAAGCCAAGACAAAAAACTCCTCCTCCTACTTTTGCCAGACTCGCCAGCGGGTCGGACTCTGCGACTCTTAAAGTGCGGCACGGTTAGCAAAATCAAAATAAGACGAAATTTACTTCCGCACCGCACCTTTAATTGGTTTCTTTCCCACCTTTAATGGTAAATATCATCCATTCCTTGGAGGTTAAATTTAATCCCCATAAGGTAAAATTTGCGTAAAAGCAATGCACGGACAGAAAATAAATTTATTATGCCTTCATAATTATGTGTTTTTGATTATAAATATTTTTGACTAAACATATTTGATATAATTTAACATTAGAAGTGCCTAATTAATTAAAACAAATTCAACATTAAACATTAGCATTGAAGAAAGTCACGTGAGAAATAATTTGCAAAAGCATCGCAGCTGATTGGTTGTTCCTTATGATTTTTATTTGATTAATAGTACTTTTAGCAGTTTTTGCGCGGTTTTCTAACAAAAAAACTGAGGTGCTTTGACAATATTTTCAACCAAACCGTATACAAATTATTTCTAACGTGACTTTGGTCGAAGGTTAAACTTATTGTTTTAGCCGCTCAAGAACTATTAAAAATATCTTGTTAAGAATGACTACTTTAAAGGCGTTTAAAAAAAAGCGTTTTTTATCTTTTTATTATTATTCTTTTTTAAAAATAAGTTTGAAAGTGTTACTTCGGGAACGCTGTCTTTGACGCGTACGTAAACAAACGAAACGATTACTGTTGGGGATTTATTTTGAATTAAGAATTTTGTTGCCCTAATAAAAATAAGTGGAAAATATACAGCTTACAGCTTAGCTAATGTCGTTAATTAAGGTAAACTCTGCATGCAAATTCATTTTTCATGGCTTACTTGCAAAAAACATTTTTTTTAAAAAGATCAAAACTAAATAATATGAAGAATAAAATAAAAAAATACAAAATAGTATATGACGAATTATTTTATTATTGTTCCTGATATTTATCTTTACCCGTCAATTATGGAATATTGAAAAATATAAAACAAAATTTTTTGAGCAGAAACCAGCATGTGATTTTAGCAGTAATTCGACAGCGAGTCCAAGAACGTCATACGTATAATTTACTTGGCTGCATAAACGGGCTCCCATTAGCTCAAACTCCCCCGACGGACTGTCCTAAAACTTTATCGCTTATATAGTTTGGGTGCGGAAATCCAATCAAAGAATTATTATATTCCAAAATGAGTAATATTCTTGACTATCCGACATTTAGAACCAAGCCAGTTCCCCTTATTTTAAGGCTTAACAACTTAGTTTTCATATTGTGTGAATTATTTTTAATTCAGTTTTATACATATCAAAATACAAGTTTGGTTGCAAAAAATTGTTTGTGTAAACAACTGTTCCTTTTATTTTTTTAATTTACAATTTTTTTTTATTTATCTCACTTGCTAGAAATAATTAAAAATTAAATATTATACGATTAAAAACATAAAACTAAATAGTCGAATCGTAAAAATGCAGTATTTCTAATGAAATACTGTATTAGTTCAAAATAAAAGGATTTTTACATTCGTTGTATTTGTATACCGCATTTTCATAGTTTTTTTTTGATATTATAGACAGTGTTTACTCAATTACAAAAGTTAAAATTAAGGATTTTTGGACGTACTTTTTAAGGTGACAATTTTGATTAAAAATTTACTTAAGTATATGCAAAATCCTTTTTTTCTACACGCACAAACTATATATTATTTAGGTATTAACTATTTTTTTTTTAATAATGCATGGTCACTTTTTGAATTTGATTTGAATTTTAAGGCTTCATTTTTTTATAATAGTTTATCCTACTTTTAATCGTTTGAACTTAATAGATAACTATGTAATTTTTATTAATTTAATAATTTAATTGCAAAGCAAAACACTTTTTTATTAAAATCTAAGAATTTCAATTTAATTAAGTTACAAAACATGATTCTTGTTTTCTGATAAAACTTTGGTTAAAATTATTAAAAACCCGTATTATTTTCATTTTTTTAGTCAAAAAATAAGTAAAATAAAGAGTGATCCATCAGGTTATTTAGGTTTTGACACTTTGATCATGCGATGCGTCAGTTTTGTGTCGAATATAATGTCAAATATTAATCTCGAAGGGCGCTGCGTTTGTTTAAAATACAAAAAATAAAGAATTAGTTTCACTAATAACATACACGACGTTTTTTAACTCATTTATCAAAACTTAGGGTCGTTGGAACCGAAAAAACTTAAATTTGCAATTTGAAGCTGAAAATGGGGAACTTGTAATCGAAAGTTTGGAATCGCCTAAATCTATTTAAGCCTAAACCTAAACGTAATTCCAGACCATTTTTTACTTTTCAAGTTACAATTTTCATATTTTCAAATGTCCGAAATTTTTGACGGCTTTAAGTTTCCTGCGCTTACGGCTTGTTAGCTTAAGTTTGTTACAAAATGACTTTAGCTTTCACTTTGATGCCGAACTTGGCTTTGCAATTTTTAAGCTTAAAGGTCGTTCAGCTCCAATGATCCTAGATATTTTGCAAAATAAACCGAAAGGCTTTCTAAACTATTTTCCATCAGAAAAATGTGTAAATATAAATTATAGAGATATTACTGTAGCTTAAAATCGATCAATTAAAAGAAAATTATTAAAGACAAGCAAACAATATAAGGTATCATAAATAAATTAAATATAATTTTGCCAATTTCAATCTTATGTTATTAGTTTTTTGGTGTTTTTTAAACCAAGGTAGATTAACGCTTTGGGATTTTTTCGTCAAAGAATCGCTGCCAATCGGCAAAAGGTATTCCGCGCCAGTGCTGCAGTGTGTTAAACTTCACGCCCACCGGAAGTGGAACGCGGAGTTTAAGACAGTGCAACTCTGGCGCGGAATCTCTTCTGCGGATTAGCAGTGAAAAAAAATCCCAAAGAGTTAAGTTTGAAGTTTAGCCAATTTTTTAAAACTTTTTAACGGATGGTGTTGCAATAAAGCTGAATGGTATTTTTGTTTGAGTAATTATAATCCACTAATATATGTTTTCCAATTGATATTAAAAAAAGTTATAAAACTTTAGTTATAAGTATCGATATATTTTTTCAAATTAAAATATTTATTTCTTATCGAAAATCAGTAGGTGATTATAAAACATAAAACAGAAAAAATTATATAATTTCATTCAACTTTACCACTGCCATTTTTTGGGAAAAGGGCAGTATTCGTTTAGTAATCGTTGGACTGGACCACGTTTTAAACAGGATTTTTTTGCTATTTTAGCCATGTACCTTTCTGTGAAGTTTAATAAAAATCCGACAATTATGAACGAATTTAATCTACTTAGGTTATACCGGTCGATTAAATAAAAACGCGTTATAAGTTTATATATTTTTTCCAAGCTTAATTTTTTGGTTGAATGGCAAACTTTTTACAAGTAAAAAATTTTTCAATTATAATAGCATTATACTGTAGATGACGTTGGGTTTTTAATTGGAGCCACTAAAAAATAAGATGATTCAATTGAATTAAGCAGCTTTTCAAACTTTTTGGAATCAAACTCACGCTAGACGTCAATTGGAAGAGCTGCAACAATAGGCTATTTTTATTAATCTTTAATAGGACCGGGATCCGTGGGGACTGGGCGTAATAGATCAGTAAAGCTGACAGAGGGCTTGGAATTCAGGATTTTTGAGGTCTGTTTCGCCTTTCAAGCGAGCATTTTTCATAGATTAAGCCGAAAAGCTCTTTTGTAATTCTTCCCTTCGGCCGGTGATTATACGTTTATTTTCCCCTTGAGCAAATAAGCGGAAGCAACGAGGTTTTGTCCATATAAAACCGCATGTCAAACTCAATAAACTTATATTTCTATATTAAATTTAAAGCAATATAATCAAAAACCTATCTTGCGAGAGAGTTTGACAAAAGAACGGGTATCCTAAATTAATTAAGACATCAATTTGCACTTAGTAATCTAAAATTTAACGAAATTTTACCGTAAGAAACGAAAGAACAAACTATACAAAATATTTGTGGATCCGAACGATATTATACGTGTGCAGTGCACGTCGTTATCATTCACTGATATACCGTATAGTTTGTTCTCCAATCTCATTTTTCTTTTTTTAATGAACTAAATTCATGTATTTCTTGGTCATTTAAGTTTTTCTTAATTATTCTTAAGTTCTGTTAGAAACAACCGCACTTATAAATAGATTATTGTTTTATATTTTCTGAATTCACGCCATAAAAACTCGTTTGAACTTAATATCTTGAAAGAAAAGTTTAACAAGAGGGACAAAAAGAAAAAAAAAAAAAAAAATCTACAAACCAAACCGAAAAAAAAAAAAAACCAAACCCAAAAAACCAAAAAAAAAAAAAAAAAAAAAAAACAAAAAAACCAAAAAAAAAACAAAAAACAAACCCCCCCCCCCCAACCATATAGACAATAGCCAGAAATAATTTACAATTTAACATATTGTATGACGTCCAGTATAAAAAATAAACAAACTGAAATTATGAGTTAAATTTATAAATTTAAAGTTGGTAAAGTTTTCTTCGGTAAGGCAATTTTAAGATAATTCTTCCGTTTTATGTTACATTTTTATGAATTACGATTTACAAATATAAATTTATTTTCCATACTTTTGAAAAATATTTTCTTTTTAAGCTTTTACTTTACAGTCGGATATCATGATGACCAACAAAAGTAATCAACTGTTTAGTATTTTATTTGATAAATATAACCTTGAGCTTTTCGAACGTAGTAAGTCGTATTATGTTTCTCTTTTGCTGCATTAAAAACTTTAAATCCATTAGGATACATGTATTTCAGTATCGTCTTTTTTCTTAAGGAATAACCTTAAATTAGATACGCTTTTATTTTTATGTTTTAGAAAAAATTATAAAATTCTTTAACACTTAACAAAAAGTAAATTTAAAAAAAATCTTAAAGCGGAAAATATCGCTTAGTTGTTGTGTGTATAGTTTTATTGGAAAAAAGGTGTCAAAAACACAATAAAGACAAAAATTTTTTCAAACCTTTTATTTATATAAAGCCACACCTATACAGTTTAGTTTTAATGGTGAAAAATTTACTTAGGCGTTGTACCATGAAATATTTTTAAGAACCAAACCAAAAATCATAAGTGAAAAATTAAACAAAATTTTGACTGTATTAAATATATTTTTTCACAATTAAAATAAAAAAAGTATTTACGATGATTTTAATGTTTGAGATATGTTGTAGTGAGTATAAGAATTTGAACTTGTTTTAATTTTAAAATTTGTTAGACTAAAATTTGTGTATTATGTTTTTTCCCTAGTTGTTTTGAGCTTTAAGCGGTGAAAATTTAAATTTTTTTAAAGCATAAAAATTTAAAAATATATAAAACTCATTAATTCTTTGTAATTTTTGAGGTAAAAAAGCACGTCTAAAACGCCAAAAGTAAACGCGCCAATGTAACTCAATATTAAATGGTTCCGAAATATCGGCTGTTCGCAGCCCTTATACACTAAGTACCTAGACACGATGAAACTCCACGTCTGAGGAGAGATAACAATAACAAAAAACTTAATAACAGATTTTGAAAAATGAAAAAAATTTAATTTTCTTTTCGGATTTGTAAATAATTTTTTCAATTGAAATTTAAGTATAAAGTTGGCATGTAAATCAATGTATGAAATTTTTTCTATCATGAATTAATTTAAGGGTTATTAAATTAGAGTTATTTAATTAATAATAACATTATTGTTATAGAAAATTAAAAAAAGTTTTACCTCGAAACAATCGTAATAAAGTGTAACAAGCTTGTATACAATCATAAAATTAAAACTTCGAGGAAAAATCCACATTTAGAACACTGCTATATTTTTCAATTTTAGCATACTTATTGAAAATTGAATGAGTTATTCAAAGTTTTATTTAGCACTTTCTTATACAACGACAAACTCAAAAAAGTCTGATCTATCTTAAGAAGTGATATAATGGGGTTTGTTTAGCAAGCAATCAGTTAAGGTGCTTTGCGATAAAATTTTTCCCAAGGTTTCCTTAGTTACCTGTAAACTTAACTCTCACGAAATCCAAACGGTTGTGTTTACATACCATTAGCTTTTTCTATTTTTTATCAAACAACGTTGGCGCAGTTGTGGCCATTGAAATTGCATATTTTTTTTACTACTAACTTTAAATTTCTATCTGATTAAATGGTAATTTAAAACGGATTTTCGTCTTCGGGTAAACTTTACATAAGTTTTAGAATAATTTTTAAAATAAAAATTCCCTAGAATCTTATTAGGTATTAGGTAAAAGATTAAAAGTTTAAACATATATTTTTATGGGTGGCGCGGGAACACCACGGGGCGATTTAGCTCCGCGGCACCGCGCCAACCATTATTAGAGAACGTGGGTAAATTTTCAAATTCAGAACCTTCTTCTTCTTATTATTATTATTATTCCAAAGCTCAATCCTTAAAATCGATATTCCTCCTTCGTTACTGATTGATCAAAAATAAACATGGGCTCAATAGAAAGAAGAAAGAATTACGCAACTTTCTTAGGAAGCACTTTTTTCATTTAGGTCCTTGTTATCGATTTATTCATCGAAATAAAAAATTTAAAAAAAGCATATAAGTAAAAACTCAAAACTGCACAATAACAGCATTTTGGCAACAATAAGGATTGTACAGAGCAGACAACGAACAGCTCCTCGTAGAAACGTTGATATCAATACTGTAGGTATACGGTGGTTTTAATACTTTTTTTTAGGAAAATATAGCTAAATTTCAAACAAACAAAACTGTGTTGCGATCAAGTTTTAAAAGTTAAATGGGCTGTATATACGTTTTTAGTATTTGTTTTTACACATATTTGTTTCCTCAAATTTTTTAGGACTTAATTTAGACAGCGAATGAAACCCGTACTGTTATTTTTCTTTGTCGGATTTATTTGGTTTTCGGAGTTATTCGCCCACCGTTTGGAGCACCGATGGCATCAGCATCATCATAATCATCGGAGAAAAACTCGCAAACTAATAAGAAGTGAAAGGGAAGCTCCTGTTCAGGACAGATCCTCCGTTACCAACCTCGTATGCAATCAAGTGCTGTCGGAGTGGAATAATCTTACAAAAAGGTCGGTTTTTTAATTACTAATTTTTTGTCAACTCAGTTTTGAATGGAGTACTAGAGTAGTGCTTTAAACGGTATCTTTGATAGGAACGGGGATTTTTGAGTTGTCCAAAAATTTGGTAATTTGGAGCGTAAAGAAAAAAATGGTTTGGAATTATATTTTGGTTTTTGCTGTAGGTTTTGGAGATTTCACACTTTTGGCTCCAAGTTCTCTACTTTAGGGGCGAAGTTCCCTATTTTCGCCACCAAGTTAAAGTTCTAAGTGCCCTCGGCAACAAAGACTCTAAATATTTGATACGCACAAGGAAGAAATGAAAAGCATTTGTGTGGAATGCTACGAGAAAAATTCAAATAGGAAAGGGAAAAAGCTAACAAAAAAATTTAAAACTGTTGTATTGCAAACGATACCTTTTATTTGGCAGATTGTAAATTTAACATAAATCGAATGTGTAGTTGGCATTCAACTTTAAAATCTTCTTAAATGTTTAAAAAATATATAGACTTTTTCAAATTTGCCACAATTAACTATTAGTAAAATCATTTTTTAGTAATGCATAATATATATATATATATATATTTGCATTCACATGTTATTTTTAATTTATTGTATAAATCAAATTATGTTTAAAGTTGGGTTTCATTAATGCAACTCTATTATGTTTTCTACCAATTTATTAAAATTTAACTTAATAATTTGTGTAGTACATTAAGCGTTATTAGCGTGTTTTTTTTATTTATATTATTTCAGTCTTGAGTTTCTATAAGCATCAGCTACGGTAATCGTTTATGGTTCTAGCAGGTTTGAGTCATCATTCCTGAACTGAATCATTTTCAGTTATAACGTCATAGTGGCTGCTTGCTTTCACTCAGCAATATTGATTTTTTTGCTTTTATTGTAATACCGCAAAGTCTAATCAGCCAGCCAATTAAGCACCAAGTTTTGTTTGGGAAAAATAAATCAATGAAAATTTTCACAAATACAATATGCTCTAAAGAAACATTTGTTAAATATACAAATAATTTTTTTATTGCAATGAGCATATTATTCAAAAAATTGCAAGAAAAAATTACATTCTGCCACCGTACTCCTTAGCGTGTAGATACTAAGTTTTTATGTTTAAAAATTTGATACAAAACAAGATATTTTACAAAATTTCTTGGCGATAATAAATAAAGTCTAATTGCAAATTCTAATATTTTAAAGTTAACTCTAGGCAACTTCGGCACTAAACCACAAATTTCATCAGCTAAAACAAAAAAATCTTGCTCGCTCTGAGATTATATAAAATAGCAAAAGTCAAAATTTAAGTGTTAAATTTATTATTATATTAGTAATATAATTTTAACAATAAAAAATGCGGTTATTATTTGGTCGATTTTAACATTAGCGCTAAATACAAATAGTCATCACTCTTTAAATAATCAATTAATTTGTAAGGTTCAAGTATCATTTTATATGTAATATTCTTAAAGAAACAATAATATCAAAATAATTTTTGATGAATTATTGTGTAAATTATTGGAGAGTTTTAAATTATTAATCAAATAAAAAATTTCGGAATAGTTAAAACTAAATACAGCATTAAATATTACAGTTTTTGACGAGTTCAATGATAGTTAACTTTCTACAATTGCTTTATGGGTTCGTGAGTTATGGCTAGTTTTATAAGCAAAACATTAATTTGAAACTTGTTTTGCAGTATTTATTTTAAATTTATTTAAAGAATTTTTTTTCTAAATTCCCTTTTTTTAATTTTTTTAATTCATTTATTTTTTTAACCGTCCATGTGTTGAGTTTCGCATGGCCCCGTGAACACCGCAATGACTTGGTAAAATCGTGAATATGAAAAGAATCGTCTCTCCTGAAACTAGAGTTTTTACAATGTGTGCCCATGTGCACTTGAAAACATAGATGAGTTATATTTTTTCTACAAAAATGACATTTATATAAAAGCTATATCACGTTATTGCAGCTATCTACTATTATAACTTTTTAATTATCCTTTTTTTATGAGACATATACAGTTGAGTTTTTACAACAGTGCAATTTTTATACACACATTAGAATAGACAGCTAGTTTGCAAATAAATACGAAAATTGCAAGCTACGCAGTTTGTTATGTTATTTTTCATTTGATTTGTCATTTTACTATTAATTTGTTTTTTTGATCGTGAATAGCGGTATTAAGAAATGGTAAAAAAAACACGGGTTTATTTTAAACGTGTAAGGAAAATTCAAATGAAATAAAGTTATTTTTTTAGATTTCTTCATTTTACGGACGGTTTAGGATCCGTTCTTCCAGTGTGCAGTCTTTCATTTGTCAACCGATCTTGTTTTGACTGTTTCTTTTTGAAAAGGACCAAGAATTACTACTTTCAAGAATGCGTCACGCTAATTCAGTTTCGAGATCCTTGTACCGAATTTCTGCAAAGGATGGCGTCATCATCGCGCCAAAAACGACAAGTGACTTATGAAATGATCCTTTCCGATATGCAGCTGAGTGCAGACATAATGCAGGACATGATAGTGTTGCAAGAAATACAGGTGCGTGAAAATATAAATTGGTAAAATTATTAAATTTATTTGTTACATTCAATCCAAACTAGCTTAAAATGCTTGAAAAGAAGAGAATTTACAAATTACAAGCATTTTTATTTACATTTTTTATAAATTGAAAATGAAATGCTACAAAAGGCGGTACAATAGATTTGGATGTGTGAGAAAAGGTATTCAGAAAATTCTTTACAATCCTAAACATTGTAATAAACCATGTTTAAAAACAAAATTTGAAACTAATGTATTTTATATTTTTTTTTGTTCAAGAAAATTTTTTCTGAAAGAGAGAATTTTTAAGATATAAATGGAAAATACAAAATTATTATAAAATATTCATAAAATTTGGTAAATCAATAACAATTCCTTATAAACAGTGTTAAAAACAATATTTATAAAATGAGAACGTTTCATTCATAAATTTTCTTTATGTTTTTACGATTTAATGAAGCTTTAGATTTTCGGAGCGCCTGAGTTCCGCTATTTTTTATGCCAACTTCATAAATAATTATTAAATAGTAATGCGGTGGATTGTTTTGTCAAAATTTTTTTTCAACTAAATTTTTAAAAATAGTTTTTAAGAATGATAAAAAAATAGTCCAAAAAATGCGGATATAATAAATTAAAACATGCTCAAGCTTAAATAAGCTTTAATCACTGATTTAAGAACGGAATTCTAAGGCTTCTTCCGCTTTAAACAGAGCTCAGTTGCATGATATTAGAGAGTAGGAACATCACTAGTGTAGACAGTGTTGGTTGGAAAAGATATGTGTACGGGTGTGCATTGCCGGGAAATTTCACTTTAGCCGCGCTTTAGCTTTAGTACTAAAGGTCTAAAATTCGTTTAGCCTTAGCTTTAGTACTAAGCTCAAAAAAGGCTTAGTACTAAAGCACTTTAGCCTTAGCTTTTGCCAAACTGACAAATACGGACATTTTTGAAAATTTAAAAAAATATCTCTTTTTAAGATAAATCTTAGCATTGCACTCTTAGGTTTATAGTAAAAAACTTAACATTAAAGATTTTTTGACATTTTTATTTCATCAGATTTTAGTTTTTTTTTAAATACTTTTTTAGCGTTAAATTTACAGTTTTAAAGTTGCCCTTGTACTGCATATTGCAGTTTTAACCTTAAAATGTAAATAGTTATTAAAAATGGTTAACTTTTAAGAATTTTTTTTTATCTAAAAGAAAAAAAAACATTTAATCAACAACCAACATTTTTTATTAAAAAACCACACTTCCTGCATAATAAACTTCAAAAAATGCCCATATGAAATAGTAAAAATGAGATTATTTTAATATTAAGCACATTAAAACTAAAAAAATACTTCAAAAAACTATAAAAAAAGCAATTCTTTCTAATGCTTAAACAAAAATAAGAAAAACAAAAAAGTAAAACCCCATTTCCACAACACTTCGAAACCAAAAGTCGTTTTAATCATTTTAATTAGCATTATTGTTCAAATAACTCACTTTTTGTTATTTTTAAAGTAAAAATAGCATTTTAACTCCAAGTGAGTATAGTTTTGGCAGCCGAGGAGGAAGGGGGGGGGGTGGTTGATTACCCGGGGGTAAATTGCATCTTTAATTCTGGGAAGGAGGTCCTAGGGAGTCTTTCTGTATATGCTGGTTTTGAAAATTTTTGAAATCTAGAAGTGCAGGGTGGGTCTGGTTTTTAAAACTAAATACTTTTGAGGTGTCAAATTGATGGGGAGTCAGGTTAGAAAAAATTGAGGAGAACTCGATTTTGGTCTAGAAGGGAGGTCCAAAATTTTGAGGTTAAAGAGGGAGGCGTGGACTTCAGCCTACCTCCCCCCCCCCCTTTCACTTATATAAATCTCATTAAAAAATATGTTTTTGGTTTGGTGAGAACGCTTAAGATTTTGCTGATTTGTCATTTTCTTGGCAAAAGAAAGCTAACGTTTTGCCGGGCCCATACCTTTTGCTGAGCTTTTGCCAGCGAATTTCAGTTTAGCCGCGCCTTAGCTTTAGTACTAAGCCCAAAAAACCCTTTAGTACTAAAGCACTTTAGCCTTAGCTTTAGTACTAATGACACCCGTAGATATGTGTATGAAATGCAAATGTAGAGTGGTATTCATAAAAAATTCTAAAACCACTAACCACTCCCTGTCACTAGAAGAATTTTATTTTCATTTGATTTTAATATAATATTTTGACCTAAACGGCGTGTTCTTGAATAATGCCAATTTAATAAGCAATAAAATTTTAGAACGAAAGAATGAACGCGGCTGCGTTGAACAAGGAGTTCGAAAACAACGAGCAATCCCATCTCTTTTTTCTGCAGGAATACAGTCGCATTTGGCGGGACGTTTTGGAAAAAGCCAACATGATGGACAGACTAGAAGGGCTGTCACTGCTGACAGAACACAAAGAGCAGTTGGAAAGCACCTGGATTTCAGGACAAAGAATAGTGGACTCCAGCGGGTACACTATTTTGATAAGAAATAGACAGCGAATTCAAGAGTTGACGAGGAGGATACAAACTAAAAAAGAAATACTGGCGGTGGATTGGGATGTGTTTGGAATGGGAAAACTGATGAGTACGGTGCTGTTAACACTCTCTGTCATCGGAGCCGCCTTTCTCGTTCTCATGTTTATTTTTTGCTTGTTTTCGTTCTTCTGTCAGCGCAAATCGTAAACCTAATAAAAAATGCTTTAACTGTAAAAATTTAAATTAACTACTTGCGTCTGTACCAACAAAAGAAAGTCCAAAAGACAAAATGGGATTTTGTGTAATCTAAAAACTTTTTTTTTAAATTTTAATAACTTTTTATACTTCATTTTGAGGTTAAAATGCAACAAAAAAACCGTAAAATATTTATAAAAGCTTTTAAATCTCTCAAAATTCAATAATTTGGTTTTGTCGGTTGGACACTTTAAACAAAGTGTAAACCAGGTTTTATTAGTATAAAAAACCTCTGTTTTGTTTTATAGCTCCTGATAAAACCTAAATAAAACGTCTCTAAGCTATCCGAATAGTAAACTTTGTTTTTTTCTAACCAACCTTAATCAAGCTTATATTTAACACAGTAAACTTTTATTTAATGTTTTTTTTTTGTTTAAAAATGACGGAATTTTTATGCTTTTAACCTTAAAAACTTATGTGATATCCCAAGACTCAAAATTGTAAGTTTATCACCCCACGAATTTCTCTATTATTATAAAAGTGTTTTTGTTAATTTAATTTGATAAATTTGATTTGTTATTTAAATTTGTGTTTCTTTTTTGATTATTTTAAAAACTTTTGGTCATTTAGAATTTTTTAATGAAACTAAGCAATTTTCTGATTTTTTTAAAACTTTTTTTGTTGTTCTTAGGGAATTTAACAATTTTTTTTATTTTTACAAGTTAAGAATTTTTTTGGGAATTCAACAATTTTTTTAATTTTTACAAGTTTACAATTTTTTTATCTTAAAACAAACATTATTAAAAAGTTTAAAAACCAAAAAATAGTTTTGGAGCATTTCGAGCGAATATGCAATAAAAATGAGCGAATAAAAAATACAAAAAAATTAAAGTGCTTCAACAAAAAATTCTTTTAGACCTGCATTAAAAATTTTTTTGTAAATTAATTAAATTTTATTTTTCTATTCTTACGGGTATTTTTTCGTAATTTAGAACTGGTAATATTTATAAGTGATATTGTTTTCTGTTAAATAATATTAAAATGAATAAGATGTTTTTTAGTTGTAAATAAAATTTAAAAAAATGTCATGTAACCCATGTCAATTAAAATTGAGCGCAAGCGCACACACGCACACATGAACACATGCACTTACGCACAGAAGCACGCACGTGCCCACTACACACGCACTCATCCCACGTGCACACTCACGCACACACGTACCCATGCACTCAAGCACACGAAACTGCACGCACGCACGTACGCACATGTTCAACGCACAAAAATATTCACTCCCTCACGCTCACGCATGAACTCCTTCGCAACTACACACGCTGTACGCAACCACGAACCTACGCACACACGCACTCACGTATTTCCTACACACGCACGCACGCAAACTTAATATATATTTATAAATATAAATAAAATTATAAAAGCAATATTGAGACATCTAATGGGCGTTCTTTCTTTACCATAGATTTTGATTTAGACCACTGTGAATATTGTGACCACTGTTACCACCATAGATTCTACTTTTTTGACCACTGTGATTATTTCCAGTTATAAGATGCGTTTTTAAATAAGATAAAAGAGATGAAAAGTTACTTTTTTGGAAGATATTTAGGTGGAATGTGTTTTTGCAACAGTGATCTTAGCAAATGCAGAAGTGATTCTTTCCGAAGCTATTATGCATTATGTATTTTTCATTGTGCAACCCGTTTGTATATAAGAAATACAAACACAGCAGAAAATATTTTCCATGTGATAATCTTTCAACATAAATATTTTCGAAATAATTACTGCCATTGGATATTTTTCTCGGAAATTATTGACGCGATAATATATACCGAGAATAAAAGCGAAATTTAAATTCTTTTGTCATTTTGATAGAATTGAATTGAATTGAATTTTATTTTGTTAAAATAACAGGATTAGTTTAGTTTATTGAATTAGTTTTTTTGATGAAAGATTGTTGGAAACGTACAATGACTTTCGTCATATGTCATTGCGCAGCTAAAACTATAGTTTATTAGGCTATTTTTTAAATTTAATTCAAAAAAATTGGTAGACTAGCCTTGAAAAATGCTCTAAGAATAGAGTAGGAAAAAGGGGCGATTTTTCCCCGGGCGTATGTTTAGACAGAAAAGATGTGGACTACGCTGGATTCGGCGTCTTTAGATCCAAACGATCTTAGATCCAGAACAAAAACACGAACTTAGATCCAAAGAGACGAACTTAGATCCAAATTTTCGTTTACGTTTTTTTTTACGTTATCAACTTTTAAAAAATGATTTTAAATGTATTTTAAACGTTTTAAACATTGAGTTTTGCTTCTTACGTGTAAAATATGGGCTTGCTTGTTGCAAACAAACTGAAAAACTTTTTAATGTGTGTTGCGAGAGAATTAATGATGTGTTTTAAAGCCAAATGTCATAATATATTTTTATGTACAGTCATGTATAATAGACAAAGTATACTATATTTCTCAAACAATTTTAAATTTTAAGCAACAAATTTAAAACTACAAATCTCATCTCAATTCACAGGTAAGACATTGAATACATTGCAGATACCACTTCTTATAGCGATTCTCATAACTACCCATAAGGCTCGGATAGTGAATTAGCGGTTGGCGATTCTGTTTTGAAAGGTGATAATAATCGTTGGCGGCGCCGAAATCTCGTGCCATATTTCGTAAATTTCGTAAATTGATAATTGTTAAATTAGTCAATCACCATAAAAATCAAAACTAGCAGCCGCACATTGTAATAAATGGCGACGATTTGACCCTCTCTTTGATGCGAAAACTTTCTTGGACATCCGTTTGTTCTTTAATCCATCCGCTAATTCACTAATCCCTAATTGCTCATATCCTGGATTTCCAACGGATGTTGTAAAACATCTATATGAATGCTGTTTTGTACAAAACAAGCTCCTATGTCCCAGACCGCTCGACCATAAATTGGCGCCGCCGTCCCCTGCCCACTCACAAAATTAATCCTTTTGTAATGCCGCATAACTTTGCAAACGAAGAATATTAAGGATATTTTATCGAATATTAAATCGATCACTGTTATGTTTACAATGAATAGGCAAAAGTGTACATTTAAAATCACTAAAACACATTTAAAATAAAGTCATTTAAAATAATAATGTAATTATTATGATATTTAGCTTTAAATCAATTGATTAATTGACTAATAACACATATATTTGTGTTTTAACAAGAATTTTTGTCGATTTAAATTTTTAATTTACTCATAATACACATAATATAAGTCTTCACACACGAATCTTTTTGAGTAAATGTTTTGTTCGCAATAAACAAACACTTATTTTACACGTAAGAAGCAAAACTCAATGTTTAAAACGTTTAAAACACATTTAAAATCATTTTTTTAAAGTTGATAACGTAAAAGAAAAACGTAAACGAAAATTTGGATCTAAGTTCGGGTCTTTGGATCTAAGTTCGTGTTTTTGTTCTGGATCTAAGTTCGTTTGGATCTAAGTTCGTGTTACCCGCTGAGATGGACATTATGTGGACTATAGGAAATTTGCATTTGGTTTGGGCAGCTGCTCACTAAATAAAAATTTCTACCATATGATAATGATTTGTTTATACATTGATCTAATTACACAGCATTGTTGCATGTTTTTTAGTTTGATGAAATGTCAATTTAAAAAATCATACTCACAGCAATCTTTGACAAGCGCGGAATCGCCACTTTTTCAAATTTATAGTTGTTTTTTACACATACAAATATAACCTTCTAATTGAAAAAGTGGCGATTTCGATCTTGTCAAAGAATGCTGTGAGTATGACATTTTCAATTGATATTTCATCAAACTAAAAAACATGCAACAATGCTGTGTGATTAGATCAATGTATAAATAAATTTTTATCATATGGTAAGGATTTTTATGTATTTAGTGAGCAGCTGCCCAAACCAAATGCAAATTTTCTATAGTCCACATACTGTCCATCTCAGAGTAGTCCACATCTTTTCTGTCTAAACATACGCCCGGGGAAAAATTGCCCCTTTTTCCTGCTCTATTCTTAGAGCATTTTTCAAGGCTAGTAACATATTTGTGTTTCTTGCTAAAAAAAATAAAATTTCTACGGATTTAAATAGTTAAAAAGTTACAATTTCCCGGTTGTGAAAAATTAATTTGGGCAGGTTTTTAAATAATATTCTCTGGGACTTGGATAATTAGATATATCATTTACTATACATAACAATGCCATAACAATGACAATATGGTAAAAAAAGACAGTATAACGTGTCTCAGTTGGGACTCGATCTAGGGCTTTCAGTGGGCA
The DNA here is from genome assembly GCA_030248175.1 of Microlaimidae sp. YZB2_3. Lineage (NCBI taxonomy): Eukaryota > Metazoa > Nematoda > Chromadorea > Desmodorida > Microlaimidae > Microlaimidae sp. YZB2_3. The sequence continues at coordinate 22,783 of JASAMX010031152.1, forward strand.
ACCCGAACGTTCTGCCACTACGCCACAAGCTCAACTAAAAATTCGGGATAATCTATTATTTCGTATGTGTATCCATATTTACGCGTAGGATTGGAAAGCTTTTTTCAACATACAATGCGTTTCGATTTTCTTAAATTTATAATGCGAAGTCTAATTAGGAGAAGGTATATTTAATAAGTTTATTAATTATTATTCAGTTTATTATATGCAGCATTTAATTCTTAATTTATTATACTTTTCCTTTTCAAATTTCAGGGATAGCATTTTGGAAGTTTTTCAGCGATATTTCAACTTAATAGTAAAAGTAAATGTAGCGCGTATAAATTGACTAGTGATGTTTCTACCCTGCAATATCATGTTTCAGAGGTCCGCCCCTTACTTAAATAAGCGTTTTAAGCTTATACAACAGTGCTGTGTAATTAGTTCAACGTATAAAAAAATTATTATCATATGGTAAGAATTTTTATTCAGTGGGAAGCTGGCCAAATCAAATACAAATTTTTTATAGTGCAAACAATGTCCATCTCAGACTAGTCCACATCTTTTCTGTCTAGACACACGCTCGGAGAAAAATCGCCCCTTTTTGCTGCTCTATTCTTAGAGCATTTTTCAAGGGCTCTACTCCAGAGCTTTATTCTTAGTTTAAAGTTACTTTATTTGCAATTTTAAGACTATTTTAATATTTTAATATAGGTTTTAAAAATATTTTGTTTAAAAAAAATTTGACTACAAATTCTGTGGAATCACTTTTTTAATTATTCGTAAGGTTAGTTCCAAAATAGAGCGGAGCTCTGGAACTTGAAGCTCTCTAAAAACTGAGCTCCGCTCCGGAGCTCCTGAGCTCGGACCTCCGGGAAAGATTACTTTAAACTGACATATTTCAGGGCGAAAAAGAAGACGCAAAAACCGCCGCCAGCATTAAAAGTCTCGTAGCTGAACACAGGGCGAACTACAAACATTTGCGAGGAGGTGTGATTTTTCTCAAATCTTTGCCTAAAGGTGGAACAGGAAAACTGTTGAGACGAGCATTGAAATCCTTGCAATTCAATCAGCACTCTAAATTGTGATAATCTACGTTTTAATAAATTTAAAAACTACGTTTTAATAACTCTGATAATCTACGGTAATAGTTTTCTAATAAAATAACTCCCTCTCCGATATTAAAACAAAAACGCGTCTAAACGCAGAACAGCCTGTGTCACATCAGTGACAAGTGAAAATTGACAGTGTAAAGGTGTAAACGACAACGGAACGCGTCCCTTGTCACTTGTCACTGCGGTTTGAACTAGTCATTAATAACAAACTTTACTAAGCTTTTTTTGGCAAGGCCATACGATTACCTCTTTTGAAAAGAAGTAGCTAGACATGACGATATTATAATAACATGACGATATTATAATAACAACATGACGATATTATAATAAAATCATCTCATAAAAATTTTAGGGAGTTCATTGATGGGTGCAAAATTAGGTAGCCACTGAAAAAAATTTCAAAAAAACTATATATTTTTGAAATCAGTGCGTCGAGAGCTTTCATATGAGTATAAACACGTCATTTAAAATGAAAAAATGGCTAAATTACCATTTTTTAAATTCGGGGGTATTTTGGGGTAATGTACCTGGGTAACCATAAAAAATATTTTTAGTATTTTTAAAATCAGCACGCATAGAGCTTTCAAACGAATATAAACACGGCTTATAAATAATAAAAACAAAAAAAATCACCCCTTACTAATTTTGGGGGAAAAAGAGGGTTTGTATTTTGATTACTCGACCATTTAGAGCAACTTTTTTATATTTTTGAAATCAGTACGCCGAGAGCTTTAAAATGATATATTACTCGCTTATGTAGAGGGATTGTGTCAAAAGTTTTATTTTTAGGGGTCAGTCATTGCAGTGCCTTAGGGCATCAAGATTGTTTTGGGACTATCACCAAAATGTAGAGCTTAAATTTCCGCATAAATCCCGCCGGTCTCAGGCCTGTGGCTCTAACAGTTTTTGAGCATGATGCCAAATTATGCACTATCTGCCCCCATACAAAGATTTTTGGCAAAAATCGTAAAATCGACCCCCTTTAACCTCTCGGCGTACCCGACCGAGGTAGGTTACCCCTAAAAAATTATATATTTTGGAGCTCAGGAAAATATGGGCAATCTGCACAAAAATTTTCAGACGTAAAGCCCCATATGGTAAAAAGTTAGAAATTTGGCCGAAAAAAATCGACCGTAAATTTCGGCAGTTTTGGGGCTAACTAACCCCCCAAAATTTTTGAAACAAAATTTTTTAGGAGGTAGCCAAAAATACAAGGACATTAACGCGAGATATTTGCATATTGATCGCGGCGCGTTCAAAAGTTATAACAGCGCAAACCAAGATTTTTTTGTCAAATTTTTCCAGTATCCCTAAAAAAAAACAGAGAATAGGCGACTTTACCGCGGTGAAGTGTACGTATCATAATGGTTAGAGGAAAATACCACCACTGGGAAACGAAGGTTTTACCACTGTAGTACCAGGGTTTCACTGCGGTAGTAGGAAGGATTCACCATCGTACGTAACTGGGAAAAAGGCAATCAGAGAAACAGTTTATATCTAAGAGTATAGTCGATTATGAATTATGAACTTAAGATTTTAAAAACTCAAAGTATAAAACTGTAGATATATAAAACTGTATAAAACTTGAAATCCTATAAAAACTAAAACTTAGTTTTATATGAATTTATGTTTCCTAAGCCTAAGCAATACCTAAATCAAGCTAAATCGCATTATGATCATAGGTGGGCAGGGGGGTTGGGAGGGGGTTATACCCCCAAAAATTTCGAATTTTACTGACACCCCCCCCCTTAAATTTGGGGTACTCGGGGACACCCCTTCCCCAAATTCGCCTCCTAGAGAAAATTTTTTAATGTTATAAAAGGACTAAAAAAATTTTCCGCGATTCGCGCGGAGTGTTTATTGCCTTATTTATGTCATATACTTCATTTTTTTTCCTATTATTCAATAAAAATAAGTCTATAAAACAAAGAAAAATTTTTTACAAACAATTTGATACCTTAAAACTTCCGATTTCCAAAACATTACAACTGAAAAATGAGTACATTGAGTTACAGCTGAGCAATGCAAACAGTGGCCTGCCCAGGGAGGGGGGCGGCCGCCCCCCCCCCTCCGAAGTCTGGCAAAGACATTTTTACCCTTACGTTTTTTGAATTTTGGGAGAGAAAATTTTTTTAAAAATATTAATACAGAAACTTTCCTGATGCCTTCCAAAAGCATATTAATAGTCAAAAAACCAAATTTTCCCCGCTTCGCGGGTAATTTAAATTGACAATTTATCTTAGTTTTACGATTTCAAATCGATTTTGCCGCTCAATAGTTAAGGCATACATGTTAAATAAAACTACTATAAACACTATTAAACGTTTTATTAGCGTTTTAAACACATGTTTTAAATGTATAGGGATAAAAAACCTTAAATTTTGTATTAATTATCATCTGGAATTAAAATTTCTAGTGCATTTTAGCGCCTTGAATTAAAAATTTTCTCCCCCGGGGGGCATTCTGCCCCCGGACCCTTTTGACAAGGGGCTCTGGCCCTTGACCCCGCTGGGGGGCTGCCGCCCCCAGACCCCCCCCCCTCAGGGTTAGTATATACCCCCCAGACCGCCCCCCCCCAAAACGAAATCCTAGGCACGCCACTAAGTGCAAACTACCAGAAAATGTTTTTAAAATTACTTCTAACCTTTAACTTTTTAATATTTCTATATAATAATCTGAAGGGGGTGGTCCAGCGTGGTCGTATCAAGATTAAAAACAAAGTAACACAAATTTGGAAGTAGAGACCAATTAAAACATTAAGAATGGGGTGGGTCTAGCGTGGTCATACCAAGATTACAAAACAAAGTAATACAAATTTGCAAGTGGAGAATAATATAATTAATGAAGCGCTGAGCGAAGCGCGAGAAAATTTTTTAAAAATGGTCCTTCCTGATTCCCCAAATTTTTATCCTTCGCGACCTAAAAAGGGGGTCTAACTCCGAATTTTTCCCTTTGCCGACCCAAAAGGGGGGTCTAGATCCCCCTGACTACGCCCATGTATGTATATAATCTTTAATTAAATATAAGATTATGGATTAAAAAGTTTGTGATACTTGACTTTATAATCAAGACAATAAAATTACTATTCTATTATTATGTAATTATTAAAAAAACTATGATTTCTAATCTAATTATAAGAATATATAAACACATTATTATTAAAAGAATTAAAAAATAAAATTTATAAGTTGCAATAAGGTCTTATTTTAATTTTACACAGTTTTAAAGCATTTATAAGCTTGTTTTACGTTTTTTACGCGTTTTAAGCCCATTTTAAGGCAGCGCGGAAATATTGGGTACACCCCCCCCCTCAAAATTTGGGTCTTGCCAGACACCCCCCCCTAAAATTTGACCCCCCCTTTATACCCCCCAAAAAAATCCGAGAGGCTGCCCACCTATGATTATGATGCATTTTTATCAAATAATTCCCTCTTTAAAAAAACGCCGATTTTTGTTTTAATGTAAGATTTGTTTATCTTAATTAGGATGCGCGTCTCACTAGTCGGTTGATTCACTCCACAAGCATTGTTAGAAGGGGGAAAAATTCATTCACCAGCATGAAAACGCTCCTTCCTATGCGCTGTTTTATAAATATTACGAACATTTGATTCTTTTTAAATATTTACAAAGAAATGAAATCGTATGTTAAAGCATAGGGATTTATGCCAGAAATATTTATGCAAATTTTCGGTTTATCATAAGTTTTTCCAAAAGTCTATTGCATTTTCATTTTTTTGTAACTTTTAACAAAAAAAGGACATTTACAAAGAAGAGGCATGTTTGTAACTTTTATGAAACAGCGCCCTGGTGTAAAACCCTCACATTAAATTTTCCTGACAAAAATCCGTTTAAGTTTTATTAAACGTTTAAAAAATTGTCTAGAAGCCATGCAAATAACACAGTCTTCCACCACAATTTAATCGTTTTATTTTGTGTATCCGATTTTTTTGTAGGCGCTATGGACATCGCATGCAAAAAAGAGAGTATAAAAAGCTTGCACTACAGTTATTGTTTAAAAATATTCACTCAAAATATTTTGTAATCAATTCACTATACTGACTTTACCTTTACTAAATTACAGTGTGATTCAACTTGTGCTTTTTTAATCCTCTAAGTTCTTTTCTGGTATCAACCCTTTGTGCTTTATATTTCGATTTGTTTTGAAGGTTTTTCTTGAACAAAGACTTTGACTTGGACTATATATAGTCTAGTGTTGTAAAAAGTATTGATTTTTAATTATTTTAAGTAAAAGTAAAAGTAAATTGAAAAATTTTAATTTAAGTAAAGTAAGAGTAAAAGTAATTTGTGATTTTTTAATTTAAGTAAAGTAAAAGTAAAAGTAATGGTCAAAATTTTATTTAAGTAAAGTAAAAGTAAAAGTAAGACCTATTTTTTTAAGTAAAAGTAAGAGTAAAAGTATAATAAAAGTAATTTTGAATCGGAGCAAAATACCGTTTTTTGAAGCTCCAAGACTTTCCATTCTAAAGTTTTTTTGCTAATTTTATGCATAATTATCATTTAATAAGTTTTTTTAGTCAAAATAAATGGTTTTAGCGTGTTAGCGGCATAAAATTGTCTTCTGCCATTTACTTTACAACAAGCCCATAGAAATAACCCATTGAAATTATTTTTAAGCTTTACTTAAATTAATTTAAGTATTTGCAGTGGAAAATCCGAGTAAGAGTAAAAGTAAAAGTATTTGAAATTTCAAAAGTCGAGTAAGAGTAAAAGTAAAAGTATTTGAAATTTTAAAAGTCTAGTAAAAGTAAAAGTAAAAGTAATAAAAAATCCGTTACTTTTATTACTTTAAGTAAAAGTAAAAGTAACTTTTTACAACACTAATATAGTCTTATTGGACGACCCAAGAATATTATGAGAACATTTTTACCTGCCTATTTAAAATACAGTTTTAAAAAATTTTAAAAAAATTGTTAGAATTTTTAATTAAAAATTGCTTTTCAAGAAATAACAATTTAAGAACAACACTGAAAAACAAGTAACACTGGGAATAATATTTTAACGAAAAATACTCCTGAGGAAATACTGCTACGAAATTTTTTTCTGCGAAAATTCCGGTCACGGGAATATCCACGTAGCACGCAAAACGAAAAAAAGGTCTTTTTTTGGACGCTTATTCTTTGTTCGCTCAAAGAAATATTTAAAGAAAACGCCTTTTGTCAAAAATATCTGTGTGCGAATGTTTCGTCTTCTACATAACGTTTTTCAACATCTCGGCTTCGGAAAACCTCGAGTTTTAAACATATTGTTTTTAAAAACTTGTCTTTTGGGTTTAATTTTTGAACTAAGTTTTTAAGACAAAATTTCTAGCCCAAACCCAAACAAAAAATGCTTTAATTTTAGGTTTCGCTTAGGGTGAGAAAAAAATAAGGTTTTTTAATTTTTAATTTAAAAAACTCACCAGTAAATATAAATTTGCCACGATAAGTTTTGGTTGATTTTTGGGTTTTGAGCATAGGCTTAGTTTTCAGTCTTCCAGAACAAATCATTTAACAAAATTTTATCATGGTAAAATTTTGCTTGATTTTTAGGTTTTGCTTTGGTTTAGTGGAAATAAAGGTTTATATTTTCATGGTTTAAGTCGTAAAATATAAAAAAAAATTAAAATTGTTTTTTGAAAAGTGCGTTTATTAAGTCGCACTTAAAAGACGAGTTTTCCGAAGACGAGATGTACATGACGAGATGTTGAACAACGTAATGTAGAAGAAGAAAATTCGCGAACGAAAAATATTTATTTATCTTTTGGAAATATAACTAAGACGTAATTGTTTTAAAGTGTAGTCACATGTACTGCACTTTGACTTTGTTATATTGGCAAACACTAAATTCCACCGACTCCGACTCCGACTCAAATTTCTGCAAATTATTTATTGATCTACAGGTTAGACGGAACGGAATCCACAGAAATTCGAACAAAATAAACAAATTTGAATATTTTAAAATTATTTTAGCTTTTTCTACATGATATTTTTTAAAATTAATAATTTTTAATCGAATTACACTGTAAAAACATAAAATTTAGATTAAAAACCATAGAATTAAAATGGAAATTTAAAATGGAATATAATTAATTATTCTCCAGAAACTTACAAACTTCCTACTATTATTTTAGTGCACGCGCATGGTTTAGATTCTTGTTTTGATTTGTTTGAGTAAAAATTTTTATGTGAATTTAGGGCTAAGGGTAAGTTTCACGGTTTTTGGTTTTTAACTTAAAACATTTGTTATAATAAATATAAAAGATATTTTATGTTAGAAAATTTTTACAGAACAAAATTCAAGATAATGAAACTTTTTTGTAAGCCTAAGCGAAACATAAAAATCAAGATAAAAGTCTAAAAAACCTTAAAAGCTGTTGAAATGCCGAATAATTTACTGCCTAAAGAAAAAAAATTATTTATTTTGGAAGATATTATGCCAAAAATATTCTTTTCGGACACCTTTAAAAATAATATTAAAAAATGTTTAAACTTTTTACATCGAAAACCTCACCTCACTAAAATTGCGTTTGCGTACTTAAGTCAACAATGAAAAAATTTGCATAATGTTAAAACTACGGTAAGTTACGGTAGGTTTGGACGGAGTCGGAGTCGGTGGAATTTAGTGTTTGCCGTTATATTGGGCAAACACTAAATTCTACCGTTTCCGACGCCGACTCCGTCCGAAATCTACTGTAACCTACCGTAGTTTTTAACATTATGCAAATTTTGTTTTTGTTGATTGAATTACGTAATTTTCGTGAAATATATCACGAAAATTTGCCTAATTTTGAGTTGTAAAAGTTTTAAAAGCTTTTTTTATAAACTTTTTGGTGTCCGGAAAGAATATTTTCGGCTAATTATCTTCCAAAAAATTTTTTTTCTTTAAGCAGTAAATTATTTGGCACTAAATAGTTTTTAAGTTTTTTTAAACTTTTATCTTGATTTTTAGGTTTTGCTTAGACTTAGGAAAAATAATGTTTTTTTTGTTTTAAATTATTTATTCTGCAAATTTTCTAACATTTTTGATATTTATCATAACTAATGTTTCAATTTAAAAAATGAAAATAGTGAATGTTAACCTTTAGCCAAACCCTAAATTCACATGAAAAATCTTTATCAAACAAATCAAAACAAGAATCTAAACCATGTTCTTGGACTGGAATAATAATTGGAAGTTTATAAGTTTCTCGAGAATAATTAATTATATTCTATTGTGTGTTTATGGCTTTTAAACTTAATTTAATGTTTTTATAGTGTAATGCAGTTAAAAATTATTAATTTCTAAAAATTTACAAGTAGAAAGAGCTAAATTGATTCAAAAACATTTCAATTAGTTCATTTTGTTCGAGATTTTGTTCATTCCGCCTTACCTGCACATCAATATAGCTTTTGCAGAAATTTGAGTCACAGTTGGAGTCGGAGTCGGTAGAATTTAGTGTTTGCCTTATATTGGAATATGCCGAGCATTTGAGGCTGACAGGAGAAAACTCCGCAGCTGACTCCGCAGCGGAGTTTAAGCCTACGCCTTCCTAAGCCTAAGAAAAGCCTAAACACAACCTAAACTTTCTTCGCGCAGCTATTTGTTAAAGTTTAGGTTGTTTTTAAAGGCTTTGCTTAGGCTTAGGAACGCATAGCCTTAATCTTAAAAAAGGTTATTTCACTCCAGGTAACTCCGCTGCGGAGTCAGCTGCGGAGTTTTCTCCTGTTAGCCGCATTTGACCGCCAGCATTAGAACGCCGCGCACTTGGCTATTAGGAGAAAACTCCGCAGCTGACTCCGCAGCGGAGTTTAAGCGTACGCCTTCCTAAGCCTAAGCAAAGCCTAAACACAACCTAAACTTTCTTCGCGCAGCTATTTGTTAAAGTTTAGGTTGTTTTTAAGGCTTTGCTTAGGCTTAGGAACGCATAGCCTTAAGCTTAAATAAAGAGCTTTATTTTTTAAGGCCTTTAGTCATTTTTTTTCTAGTAAATCTAAATCAGCCAGGTCTTCTCTCAATTTTGTGATTTTTGGTGTTATTGTAACTCAACTGGGTTGCAATCGCATTTGTGTTTGTTTTGTCCTTCTTACTGTTTTCTTTATGTATTACTAGAAAAATAAAATCTTGAATCTTGAATCTTGAACTTAATGATCAGATAACAGAATTAATATCATACTAAGCATAGTTTATGCATAGTTTAATTTTTCTGTTTTCATCATTTCATTGTGTTTATTTTTTCTTTTTCTATTTTTTTTTTTTTTTTTCATCAACAACATCAAATCTGCGACTTAATTGCCGCCAATATGAATCACAATTGTAACTAATTATCAATGAACATAGCTATCTGATATGACTTTAAAGGCTCAAAAAGAGCGCTTATTTAAGTCAGTTCCAAAACTCTTCTTGAATGCATCCAAAGAATCGACAGTTACTTGAGATGGGAGTAGATTGTTCCTAGGAGTAACAACCCTATTTGCAAAAGAAAATTTCCTTGCATTAATTCGGCAGTCTTCCATTGCCAATTTAAATGGATGACCACGGGTGGGCTGCAGGTTAAACTTAAAAAAATCATTGGTTTGCAAATTGTTTAAGCAATGTATAATTTTAAAGCACTCATATAAATCAATTTTGTCTCTTCGATCCTTTAATCTTTCTAAACCTAGGTAATTCAGTCTATGTTCATAACCAACAGGTAACAACTTACATTTATAAAACAAACGCCTAGTGAAATTTTGTTGCACTTTTTCCAAAATGTTTATATCCTTTTGTAAATAAGGGTTCCAAACTGCACTAGCATACTCCAGAATTGGTCTAACATAGGACTTATATGCTCTGAGAAAATTATTTCTAGAGTTTGAGTTGAATGTTCTAAAAATTAGTGATGTCACTCTCATAGCTTTTTTTGCTGTGATTTCACAGTGTTTAGAGAATTTCAGATCATGGGATATATAAACACCTAGGTCACGCACCAATTCTGTAGTTGCAAGTACGTTATTACCAAGCTTATATTTACAAATTAACTCTTTGCTATGATTTCGAATATGAAGAACTTCACATTTGTGATTAGATAACTGCAGCTGCAGTCTTGTGACCAGCTGTGTATTCTATCTAAATCTTGCTGAAGTCTCAAGGTTTGAATGTGGTAATCTTTAGATGAAGATTTTACAAACAACTTTATATCATCTGCAAAGAGTCTAATTTGTGAGAACTTAACACAATCAACAATATCATTAATATATACCAAGAACAAAAATGGACCTAAAACTTCTTACAGGAAATGATTTGGATACTGAGTTATTAATTACAACTTTAATTTCCCTCCCAACTAAAAATTCTTTTATCCATTTTAAAAATTTACCAGAAACACCATATTTGAAACTTAATAGTAAAAGAACCAGAAACTTAATAGTAAAAGCTTTATTTTTTTTCCTAAGCCTAAGCAAAACCCAAAAAACAAGAAAAATTTTATCATTGGGGTGGAAACTCGCATTTTAGAAAGTACGTTTACAAAATCTCATCCAAAAGACGAGTTTTCCGAAGACGAGATGATTAAAAGACGAGTTTTCCGAAGACGAGTTGTGGAAGACGAGATGTAGAAGACAAAATTTCTGGACACCATTCCAACACAACAAGTTATTACGTATTTATTTTTATTAATTCTGTAAAGTTTTTTTAACTTTGGAAAGTTTGTACTACCGGTACTTTGGTTAGGAGTTTTAACTATACTTAAATGCAATTTATACTGCGGCCTGCGAATTGCCGCTGTTCAAATTTCCGGTGTTCAAATGCTTAATAAATTTTTAATTTTTAGATTCCTTAAAAGTGTTAAAATATATGAAAAATAAAGAATGTCAGCCTCCTACAGCAACTTCAACGGCCTCTAGCCGCTATGCATTAAAATTCAGCGAAAAACTTCAGTGGAAGAAATCGGTGACAAACTGGTTGGTATGCTCGATGAAATAGAAAAACGCGTAAGTTATTAATGATATTTAAAAATCCTTAACTACTGTTTATAAAATAAAATTGATAAACCAAAAGCAGGGGAGAAAGAAAAAAAATTACAAAAAAAGACCAAAAAAAAAAACAAAAACGCAAAATTAAGGTAAAAATAGGTCTAAAATGAATTGATAAAAGCTAAAAATTGCAAAAATTTCGCGATAATAGCGTCAGAAAGGGCAGACCTGTCTGTGCACGGTTTAAAAAAGCCCCCCCCCCCGCTTGAGGATTTGCCCCCTCCCCCCCGTTTTATTGCCCCCCCCCCACGAAAAAATGAAAAAGTACCTAAAAATTATGACTCCATTTTTTACTTATTACAACGCCATCATTGCGAAATTTTTGCAGTTTTTAGCCTAAAGGGTAAAAAATGGCGCCATAATTTTTAGGTATTGTTCCATTTTTGGGAAAGAAGAGAGGACATGGACGTAGCCAGGATTTCGGAAAGGGGGTGGTTCAATCCTGAACAAAATTTTGGAAAGGGGGAGGGGTGTCCAGGGGGATCCTAAACGTTATAAAAGGGATAAACAAATTTTTATTCACAAAAATTGTTTATTCATTTGTTTATGCCACGTACTTCATTATTTTCCTATTATTCAATAAAATAAGTAAGTCCATAAAACAAAAACATAATTTTTTACAAACAATTTGATGCCCTACCTTAAAATTTTCGATTTGAAAAACATCAATAACTGAAAAATGAGTACATTATTGAATCACAGCTGAGCAATAAAGTGGGAGAAAAATTTTTTTTAAATTAATTTTCCTAACCTTTAAATTTTTAATCTTACTATATAACAATCGAAAAGGGGGGTCCAGCGTGGTCGTATTAAGATTACAAAACAAAGTAATACAAATTTGGAAGTGAAGACAAATTAATCGAGCGCTGAGTGGAGCGAAGCGCGAGAAAATTTTAAAAAAAATGGCCGTTCTAGAGCGCCAAATTATTATCCTTGCCGACCCAAAAAAGGGGGGTGGTCTAGACCCCCTAGACCATACATGGGCACGGGGGGTTGGGAGGTTAACCCCCCAAATTCTGAGAAGGGGGTTTAACCCTCTCCCACTCAAAAGTGGGTGGGAGGGAGCGAGAAAAAAGTTAACACCACCCCCCCCCCCCAATTTTGGAAAAATGAAGAAAAAAATGTTTTTAAAATGACTTCTAACTGCCTCCAAACTTAAGTTTTGAGGTCAAAATGAGTATTTTAAGCAATAAAAAGCTCAAAAATCGTATAAAAAGGTCTTTTTGACTTAAAATTAGCGTTTTTTACCCGTTTTTCCTTCAAAATCGAAAAACCATATGGGTAAAATGCACTCCAAAAAAACGATATGGGTATTTTACTTTTCTCAGATTTTAAACCCCCCCCCCAATTCGGGGTTTAACCCCCCCACTACGGACCAACTTGCCCATGTTTGCCCTAGACCCCCCTGGCTATGCCCATGTGCTAATGTATGTGCACAGGTCTGAAATTATTCGAAATATTCTCATTCTTGTACCTACAACCATAGGTGAGAAAAAGGGGTGGGGGAGAGAAAGGTTGGGGTCATAAGTGAGAAAGGGGGGTAGGGTGAGGTCCACCTCCCCCCTAGCCTCGAAATTTTGGTCCCCCCTCCCCTCAAATTTCCGAATTTTTTACCCCTGACCCCCATCTAGAATTTGAAATCTGACGCCCCTCCCCCTCAGGAAATTTTTAGGTATATTTTTATACTAAATTTTCTTCCAAAAACGTTAATTTTCATCACATATTCATGCTTTTACATCCTTTTTATACATGAATATGGCTTTTTATTTAATAAAATGTAGTATTATCCTATAAAAAGAACAATTATTAAAGTTATTATGGTTTAAAACTGTTTTGCTTTGGACACCGGACCCCACCTGACCCCCCTCTAGATTTTAAAATTTCGCAACCCGGGTCGACCCCCCCTAAAAAGCTAGGGGGGGGTCTGGACCATAGGTGGGCACCTTCTCGGATTTTGGGGGGTATAGGGGGGGTGTCTGGCAAGACCCAAATTTTGAGGGGGGTGTACCCAATATATTGCGCTGCCTTAAAATGAGCTTAAAACGCGTAAAAAACGTAAAACAAGCTTATAAATGCTTTAAAAGTGTAAAATTAAAATAAAACCTTATTGCAACTTATAAATTTAATTTTTTAATTCTTTTAATAATAATGTGTTTATATATTCTTAGAATTAGATTAGAAATCATAGTTTTTTTAATAATTACGTAATAATAGAATAGTAATTATATTGTCTTGATTATAAAGTCAAGTATCACAAACTTTTTAATCTATAATCTTATATTTAATTAAAAGTTATATAGGTACCTACATGGGTGTAGCCAAAGCCAGGGGGGTCTAAAATCTAGGGGACCCCCTCCCCCCGAATTTCCGAATTTTTTACCCCTGACCCCCCTCTAGATTTTGAAATCTAACCCCCCCTCCCCACAGGAAAATTTTAGGTACCTTTTTTATACTAAATTTTCTTCCAAAAACGCGAATTTTCATCACATATTCATGCTTTTACACCCTATTTATACATGAATATGGCTTTTTATTTAATAAAATGTAGTATTATCCTATAAAAAGAACAATTATTAAAGTTATTATATGGTTTAAAACTGTTTTGCTTTGGACACCAGACCATAGATGAACACGGTCAAAAAGCCAGAGAGGGGTGTTTACCTTGGGTAAATGACATTTTAAAATCTAGGTCGAACCCCCCCTAGCTTTCTGGGGGGGTCGACCCAGGGTGGAAGATTTTGAAACCTAGAGGGGGGTCAGGTAGTTTTTTTATAAGATAATACTACTTTTTATTGAATAAAAAGCGATATTCAGCTATAAAAAGGGTGTAAAAACATGAATTTGTGTAAAAAATTCACGTTTTTGGAAGAAAATTTAGTATAAAAAAAGTACTCAAAATTTTCTCAAGGGGGGAGGGGGGGTCAGATTTCAAAATCTAGAGGGAGTCAGGGTTAAAAAATTCGAAAATTTGGAGGAGGGGACGGGAGGGCCCCCCTGAATATTTTTCTAGGGGGGGAGGCCAAAATTTCGAGACTAGGAGGGGGTGGTGGACCCCACCCTAACCCCCCTTGTTCATCTATGCACCGGACCCCACCTGACCCCCCTCTAGATTTCAAAATTTCGCACCCCGGGTCGACCCTCCCTAAAAAGCTAGGGGGTCAGGATCCCCCTGGGACCCCCTCCTAGAATTCAAAATTCAATTCACCCCGGATAACCAACCTTCTAGCTTCCCCGGCCGTTCTCACCCATGGGTGGGGTCCCCCCCCTGGCCTCAAAATTTTGGACCCCTCTAGACGAAAATCTAGGGCCCCCCTCTCCCAAATTTCCAAATTTTTTACCCCTGACCCCCTCTAAAATTTGAAATCTAACCCCTCACCCCTCCCTCCAACCTTTGGGAAAATTTTAGGTTCTTTTTTTATACTAAATTTTCTTCCAAAAATATGAATTTTTAACACATATTCATGTTTTTACACCCTTTTACACCAGAATATCGTTTTTTATTCAATAAAATGTAGTATTATCCTATAAAAATTACAATTATTAAAATTATTATGGTTTAAAACTGGTTTGCTTTAGACACCGGACCTAACTGTACCCCCCTCTAGATTTTAAATTTTGCACCCCAGGTCGACCCCCCTAAAAAGGTAGGGGGGTCCGGACCCTTCTGGAACCCCCCTCCTAGAATTCAAATTTGGATTTACCCCCGGGTAACCATCCCTCTAGCTTCCCGGACCGTTCTCACCCTACAATAACCTACTATACTATCTCAGCCTACAATAACCTACTATACCCATAGATGAACACGGCCAAAAAGCTAGGGCGTGTTTACCCCGGATAAATGACATTTTGAAATCCAGGGGGGTCCTAGGGGGGGGGGTCGAACACCCCCTAGCTTTCTAGGGGGGTCGACCCGGGGTGGATGATTTTGAAACCTAGAGGGGGTCAGGTGGGATCCAATTTCCAAAACAAAATACTTTTAAACCATTAAATGTTTAGTAATAGTTTTTTATAGGATAATACTACATTTTGTTGAATAAAAAGCGATATTTAGCTATAAAAAGGGTGTAAAACATAAATTTGTGTTAAAAATTTACGTTTTTGGAAGAAAATTTAGTATAAAAAAGTACTTAAAAAAATTTTGTGCCATTGAGCCACCAGGACTGTGCTGACCTTCAGGCAGCACCTAACGGGCCTACGGGTTCCACTACCACCTAAACCTGGTTGCTGAATCTTTTCTTTTATAGAAATGTGTCCAGCGTGGCATGGCTAGAGTGTTTGTTGTTGTACGTCACCCACATATGATATGGGAGTTTTCCATCTAGCAAACCAGTGGACAAATACAGTTCTATTGTGTGTAGAGTTTGTAGCACTGACCTTGCAGGAACACCTATACTGACCATGTACGACGTTAAATAGTACTATCAATATTAGGCGCGACTTAAAAAATCCTTTAGACAAAGACCTCAGAATGGATGAACACTGCATGTAGTGAACATTCTAGCGGTAAAGGTTGCCAACATCGTTATTAATGTTGGACAAAGAGTCTTAACCGGTACTCTACATGCCCCTGTGCTATGCGTTCTAGAACTGTTTGGAACAGTTCTAGAACCTGTTCCGAACAGTTCTAGAACCTGTTCCGAACAGTTCTAGGACTGATTTGCAGTTCTCAAAATCAAAAAATAAATAAAACTGCGCAAATGATATTTAAACACGTAAAACAACGGAAATACACAATAAAATCACGTGATAAGTGTTGGAAAATGTTTCGGTGACTTTTATAATGCACCAAAGTACAACTTCGGCATTTTTAAATGCCGAATTTCTCACAAATTTGGGCAAACTGGAAAGTACACCGACACCGTCCGAACAGTTCAGAACAGTTCGACACTGTTCTGAACAGTTCTGAACAGTTCGACACTGTTCTGAACAGTTCTGACACTGTTCTGAACAGAACTGTTCCGAACAGTTCTAAAACTGTTCGGAACAGTTCTAGAACCTGTTCCGAACAGTTCTAGAACTGGACCGGTTGAGTACGGGTTAAGGGGTTAAGACTCTTAACCATAGGGGTGAAACATTTTCGCCCCTCCTGGCTTGTCTTAGCGCCTGCCCTTTGCATAATCTGCATAGGGAAGATAAGTTTCAGGTTATTCAACAACAACAATTTAAAATTTTCTCAAGAGGGGAGGGGGGTCAGATTTTTATATCTAGAGGGGAGTCCATAGGTGGGCAGGGGGGAGGGTTGGGGGGTTATACCCCCCAAAATTTCGGATTTTGCTGACACCCCCCTTAAATTTAGGGTAGTCGGGGACACCCCCCGAATTCGCCCCCCAAAGACAAATTTTTAAGTGTTATAAAAGGACTAAAAAATTTTTCTGCACTGCGCGCGGAGTGTTTATTACCTTATTTTCCCGTTTATTACCTTTTATTACCTTTAAATTCCCCCGCTACGCGGGCAGTTTAAATTTCCCTGCTACGCGGGCAGTTTAAATTGGCAATTTATCTTAGTTTTTCAATTTCAAATCGATTATTCCATTCAGTAGTTAATCCATAAATGTTTAATAAAACTACTATAAAACACTATTATCCTTTTTTTAACGTTTTAAACACATGTTATAAATGTATAGTATAGCTATAAAAAACCTTAAATTTTGTAATTACTATCATTTGGAATTAAAATTTCTAGTGTATTTTAGCGCCTCAAATTATAAATTTTCTCCTCCGGGGGGCATTGTTCCCCCCAAACCCCCCTGACTGAATTTTTAAGATCACAGAAAATTATGCAGAAATTAGGTAAAAAAACAAAAGTAAAAGGTATGTTCACGGGATCACCAGGAGACGATTTTTAAGCGTTTTTAGTATATATTTTAAAAAATTTTCGCCTCCGGCGGCTGAGGGGACACCACCCAGACCCCCCGGCCGACGCTTCGCGTCGGCTGGCGCCGCTACGCGGCGCAAGCGGCAGCGCTTCGCACCGCTTTGACAACACATTTTCTCCCCTCCCCCAGACTGACGCCCCCGAAATGAAATCCTGACTGCTCCACTGCACATTTTTATTAAAAGAATTAAAAAAATAAAATTTATAAGTTGCAATAAGATCTTATTTTAATTTTACACAGTTTTAAAGCATTTATAAGCTTGTTTTACGTTTTTTACGCGTTTTAAGCTCATTTTAAGGCAGCGCGGAAATATTGGGTACACCCCCGACCCCCCCTCAAAATTTCGGTCTTACTGGACACCCCCCCCCCCTAAAATTTGACCCCCCCCCCCCCCCCCCCCCCTATACCCCCCCCAAAATCCGAGAGGCTGCCCACCTATGGGGGAGTCAGGAGGGGTACAAGTACTAAACGTGTACCAAAAATCAGTTTGATAATTCCACAAAACAAAAATAAATAAAAAACATGTTTCTAGGTCAATTCTGACTTTGCGATCTTAATTATGTGCATTAAAAAGTGATTAAACTACCTTTTAAAAAATAAATAGTGTTTTATAGCCAAAAAATGACCTTTTTTTCAAGGTACATTTTATGCTGTTAGGAAAATTTTTTAATAGTGCTTTAACCAATATGAATGAATATTTGTTACATTGCCGAGAGTCTGGTGGTTCTAAAAATATTTTTACTTTTTTTCTGGTCTTCACCAATTTTGTACAGCAACCGCTTAAAAATGTATCAAAATTCAGTCGTGAAAAAAATTAAGATTTAAAAAAATGGGATAATTTAAAAAATTGCCTCATAATACAATTTAGCTTGATTTTTAGGCTTTGCTTAGGCTTAGAAAGAATAAATCTGATTTAAAATACGCTTAATTTTTAAACATAAACAAATTTGTTGTCCATATTTTCGGTGGTCCATGTGACTATCGAATTTATAATTTTTTTGTAAATTTTTAGATTCTCCGGACTTCCAGCAATGTTAAAACAAAGTTTTTATTTTAATTTAGCGGTTAATTAAAAAATTTTCTTAACAGTAAAAATTGTGTACCCAAAATATTGTCATTTTTTGCCTATATTTTACCTCATATTATCAAAAATCGTGTTTCAATAATTTTTTAAAGTTTAAAAACGAGATCTTTAGGTCAAAATTGACCTATAAACATGTTTTTGTTTAGTATTTGTAGCGTGGAAATCTCTAATCGATTTTTGGTACACGTTTAGTACCTGTACCGTCAGGAGGGGTAAAAAAATTCGAAAATTTGTGGGGAGGGGGCCCTGGATTTTTTTTAGGGGGGGGGGGGCAAAATTTCGAGGCTAAGGGGGTGCACCATACATGGGCACCGGGGGGAATTGAGGGGGTTAACCCCTCCAAATTCTGAAAAGAAACCCCCCCACTCAGAAGTGGGGGGGGGGAAATTAACCCCCCCAATTTTGGAAAAATGAAGAAAAAAATGTCTTTAAAATGACTTCTAACTGCCC
>JASAMX010031153.1:0-31501 GCA_030248175.1 Microlaimidae sp. YZB2_3
ATAGGTAAGTAGGTGTTAATATAGGTAGGTGTAGTATAGGTGGCGATTAAAATTATTAATAAAGATAAGAAATTTTAATTACTCAGTTGAGAGCCAGAATACTTGGCGTTAAAAAATTATTAAAAGATAAAACCTTTATCCAACCACAAACATGTCGGTCAATTAGAGATAAGTTACCCTACTATCTACTAATTTTTTTGTAGCGACCACCCTGCGCTTGCAGTGAAAAACAGATTATCTTTAAATGAATACAAATTTATGGATAATGTTAGACTTATATTTTGCTATTTTCTTTGGTTACAACATAATGCTTGAGCAGAAGTTGTATCAGACTTAAAACACTAAATCAAAATATACATTTATTATAATAGTTCTTGTTATAAATTTAAGGTCATATAATTTGTAAAATTTAAATAAACGGTGGTTTATCCCCTGTTAATTGTAATGAAACATATTTTGCAAAAAATTTGAATTATACTGTATTATTTTGGTTCGTCACATAATATTTTTTATTGAAGCACGGCACAAAAAGACAAAATATGTAAATCTTGCACAAAAAATATGGAAAACAACGTATTTGTTTCTAAATCATGGGAAAATTAATATTTAAATTTTCACACGTTTTAAAAAACATTATGAGCAAACAGGTGTAGTTATGGAAAAAATAGCCATTAGTCTAATGCAAAAAAGTCCAGATTTGTTTTTTAGCTAAAAATTTCAAATGAACTAAATTATTATGAATAAACAGCAAGTAAATAATTACAAAAACCTTTCAAATGGGAACTCGATATTTCTTTTCAATGGATGAATTTCACGTAAAAAAGGTTTGTATATAGGGTGCTTTAATTTGCATAGGCATGAGCCGCGCGCACTTGATTGGTCTTTCAATATTTTTGCGCGGTTTTCCAACTAAAAAATTACGGCTATTTCACCGTTTTGAACGCATTTCTCATATCTCAATCGACCATAGTCACATAAGGAATAATTTGCATACAACAGGATTAAATTTGCAATACATCCTTGGGAATTTTGAGTTCAGTACAATAGTACACTTGCTGTATGTACGATGATTGTTTGTTTTGGTAAAAACCACTGAACTTCAATTTTAAAGGATGTATTGCAAATTTAATCTTGTTGTATGCAAGTTAATCCTTATGTGACTTTTTGTCGATCTCGCTTGTACGTGAGATCCTAGGATTTCAACTTCACAATTTGTAATACGTTTAAAATAAAAATAGGAATAAATTAAGATTACACTATTTTCCCGTTATAGCTTTTTGTTTATATTTATTCAGATATTCGCGTTGGCGGTCTAAATCCCGGAGATATGAGCGGAAATATGAACGAAACTGTCGGAAACAATGTGACCAATATCGAACGCGATAATCTACAAGAACTGTTCATCTGGGTCTACAAATGGCTGGTACCCTTAATTTGGACAGTGCTGCTATTTCCTCTACTGGCGAATCTGACCATTCTCTGCTCATTACGTTTTCTACCTCTGTTTTGCATGGGAAGGAATTTTCTCTTCACGATAATCAAAACCCTCCCATTTAAAAGGAAATTGTGCAGTGTTAAAAACCTTCACAAAGTTATGACCTTATAGAATCTTTTTTAGCGAATTAGGCTTGGGAAAAAATGGAGATCTTTCATCCATCGGAGATCCAATTTTTTCCCAAGCACTAATTGGCTTAAAGTGATTCTAATAGCTCCTTCTACAACCGTTCCCACGGAGCAAAACATATATGACGTGATCACGAGTACTATATGATATTTTGTGGGTCTTAAAATCCTGACGTGTTTTTAAAACTAATCAATATAGCTATGAATCCAAATGGATCTTTTAAAATCAAAGCTTAGTCTCAGAACGGCAATTGATGTTTGGTTTAAATGTCATTGCAATGAAAAATAGACCGACTTCGCTTTTTACCAATATTTTCTATGCCTATTCTTCTGGTGGAAGTTGCTCGAACTGAAACCATTCCGTTCCCAAGATTTGTTTGAAATTGTAATTCTTAATAAAAAGTCTTTTAAAAAAAGTTAAAAACGGCTCCAAAAATCATTTTTTTTAGAGAGCAAACCCACTGTAAGCAATAATACATTTTAAAAAGTTAACTCCTGGTTTCTACTTTGTTGCAAATGTTCTAAGACACCAATATTAATCTTGTGAAAGTTTTTTTTTATTTTAAGATGCCGTTATACTATTCAACCACTCAGCTTGAGAATAAATTGTCTTTACTAAAACAAAATAAGTCAGAGTCATTACAAAATAGGTATGACTGGGAATCATTATACAGTTCTATAGAAAATCTAAAACAAAACAATCCAAGTCACCTATATTTCATTCGAATTGTAACTCATATTGGCATTAGTAACGATGAAAATCTGAAACAGATATTTTTTACAGTAATAATAACCTTTTGTTATTGGTATCGCGGATCTGACGCGCGGGAGTGTATATCGCGTCTCGCTGCTCAGTGTAAAACGAGTCCGCAGAAGTTTAACACTAAGTTGCAAGGGCGCGGCCACCTTTTCGCGTTTCAGACGCGTTTTTTATGGGTTTAAAAATCGCAAACGGTTAAGCTTATTTTCGACCGGGACGAAAATTCATTCCCAGGAAATAACTGCAAACGTTAAACTTATCGCCAGTCTTTCAGTGGCCGACTGTCTAGCGGCAATTATGTTCTCACTAAGTCTCCTGTTCAATAACTATAAAATCTTAAGCGGATCGGATTTCGATCAGCTTCAAGAAAACGTCGTCAGATGCTTTCTACTGTTTTTGGAACTGATAAAAATATTCGCTTACGTCCTGAGTTCCGCTCATTTGCTGCTGATGGCGGCTAATCATTTTTACAGCATTTTCTATCCCCTAAGGTTAGTTGGCGCTTTTATTATTTTACAATTAGGCCGCCTGGTTCACAGCGGAATGACAAGTTCTAAGACATTGTCACTTGTCAATGACAAGTGACAAGTGAGAACGCGGTCGCACATCGCGGTCAACAGTGACTTTGAGTGTAAGCATATAAACGGGTGCGAAACGTCTTGCCACTTATCACTCTTCACTAGTCACTCCGGTTTGAACCAGCCCTTACCTTCTGCCTTAGCCGCTCAGGTTAATTGGACCATGTGGAAAATTTTCAACGCACCCAGTGCCGAGCTCAAGAAATTTGGTTTTAGGATTTATCTCAAGAAATTTTGTTAGTTTTTAGTCTGAAAAGTCTTATTAAAAGTCTATATAAATAACTAATTATGATTTTTGCAGGTGGCTTTAAAGAGCAAAACAATGTTTTTGTTGCGAATGGTAAAAACAAAAATAGTGGGAAATATACTGACTAGGCCTGCATGATCTGGAACGTTACAACCGATTTTAAAGGCTTGGACGAAAGTTCATTTTTTTCAGAAGGCAAAAATAGAATTAAATAATTAATAATAATCATTAATATAATAAATTAAAATTAATAATTAAAAATATGATAATATTAATATTAATATTAATAATATTTTATAATTTAAAATTACAATTATAAAAGAACCTTTAATATGAATTCAATGTAGCATTTATCTATTGGTTGGGATATATTTCGTTTTGATTGGTTAATATGGTATGGTTTTGTTATCCAATAAAGAAAGTGACGTCATTAGCTAGTTTACCGTTTAAATTAATGTTAGCTGCAGTTGTGATTTTTTTAAAACTATGCATTACGGTATTTGGATAAATGAATATTTTTTGATAAAAAAAATCAAGCAAAAAACCATTTGGAAAAAAGTTTTTAATTGCAATTTACTCAAACAATGTTTCCGAAAAATTTGGATTTAAATAAATAATTCAAATAAATAAATAAACCAAAAAATTCAAATTTTATAGGTATAAAGCCTCAATGACCCCGCTTAAATCGAATGTAATGGTGCTCATGCTTTGGCTGTGTTGTTTATTCTTTATCATTCTCTTGTACGTGCTAATCCCGAGATCATCAGGATTTTCATTCCTTCAGTGCTGGAATTTCAACTTCTATTTTAAGGTAAATCTGCTATTTAAAATTATTAAATTGAGTTGACCAGCTCGTTATGGTGTCGATTTTGACTCTAAGTCATAGACAGGCAGGTTGTTTTCGCTTAGGAGATATAGTGGGTAAATAAAATCACGTAGTGTTTTACCAAAATAGAAAAAAATTTACATAAGGTTCACTTATTGTTGCCGACAATAGACCTACCTAGCATTACAAAAATTTGGGTCTGCGGTCCCGCCGTGAAATTAAAATTTGATATGAAACCAATGATTTTTACCAAATTTTTTCGAAAACCGGAGATTAAACAACTATATTTAAAAAATTTTGAGTATTTTTGTTTACTTTTGACCATTATTTAGAGCTATGTTAAGCGTAACTAAGATTTCTGATATGTAAATTTTTTTAGTTAATCAGAAAAAAAGCATTTTGTAATGCTTAATTAAATACAAAAATACCACTAAAATTTTTCATGTAGATGTTTTATTTGTATATAGTATTTCCAGTTTCAAAAATAATACAAAAAAATGCATTCAATTTGAGAGGAACTTTGTTTCGTGGTGGGACCGCCGACCCAATTTTAGTTATGCTAGATAGGTCCATTGAAAAAAAACTAATTTAAAAAGGATTAAATTAACGTATTTTAATATTCAAACCACAAAAAAAGAGCAAATAATTCTAGTTGATGTTTGAGGGAAACCAAGCTAACTTACGACACGTTGTTTTAAAATTGTCAGGGAGGCAAAAAGTAAGGAATAGTTATTCTCTTAGGAAAAATAAAGAGAAACTCCTGTTTTTTTTTTCTGTTTTTTTTCGGGGAGGAGGGTCGAGTACCTCAACGCCATTTGTAAAAAAACAAATTGACTTAGAGCCATACTTCAAAGTATCGAGTAAAATTTGTAAGGATACATATAACATTAATAAGGGAATAAAATAAAAACTGTTTTGTTTTTAATTTAAAAAAGTTTTAATGTAATTTTTTGACCGAACAATGCTAAATAAGACATGTTTGGTTGACCTTGATATCGTTTAATAGAAATTAAACATTTTTATAAAATATACCACTTAAAAATTTTTAATTAAAATTATATCTAAAAAAATATTTTGGTTCCTTCCTACGAAAACTAAAACAAGATCACGGAATTACAATATTTAAAAATACAAAAAATAATATACTGTGGGACACGTTTAGTATAATGAAAACAATTTCTTATCCTTTAAAAATTTGCAAGAATTATTCTAGATTTGTGACACATACAAAAACAAGAGAGTAAATGAAAAAACAATAGTACACTGGTAAAACAAAAATTTTTCAATTTAATTGGAAAAGTGGGTCTTGAAGCAGAGTCTACAGTAATATTTGCTAAATAATAAATTTATAAAAATATTGGAAAAAAAATAAAACAAATAATTCTTTTCTGTTTCGGATTTAGCTTCGTTTGCGCTTGATTGTGCTTGTGCATCCAATTAAAGTGACAACAGTACAAAAGCAATAGATTAATTTCAAAAAGAACTGAGATAAAACACAACTTCGAACGTGTGCGATAAGTTAGTTAAAAAAATATTGAAAAAAAGTTTTAAAAAATAATTTTTTCTGGTTTCCATTTTTTAATTTCGTTTCCGCTTGGTTGTGCATTCAACTAAATGGGCAAAAAAAATTAGTAGAGCAATTAAGAAAATTCAATACTAGTGCGAAAATTTAGTAATATAAATAATAAAAACAGAT
This sequence comes from Microlaimidae sp. YZB2_3, assembly GCA_030248175.1. Classification (NCBI taxonomy): domain Eukaryota; kingdom Metazoa; phylum Nematoda; class Chromadorea; order Desmodorida; family Microlaimidae; species Microlaimidae sp. YZB2_3. Next base: position 5,731 of record JASAMX010031153.1, read on the forward strand.
TTAAAAAAATAATTCTTTTCTGTTTTACATTTTTTAGTTTCGTTTCCGCCTGGTTGTATTTCTCATGTTCGCCGTCCCCCTCTTCTGCACCCTCCTTTTGTACGCCTGCATCGGGCTGCGACTAAAAAAGGCGCGCCGGCAGCGCTACCGAATGAGCACCCACTTTGATGACAGCCTCGTGTCCAGAGAGAAGCGGGAGCAGAAAAGTAGGAATCGCACCGTCTCCACGCTGCTCCTGGTCACCGTCTCCTACGCCGTGTGTTGGGTGCCGGCCCTGTGTATGTTCGTCCTAGTGTGCAAAGAGGGATGCCTAGTCGGCCCGGCGAGTCAGTGGAAAGTCCAGCGCTCTGTCTTCTACGGCAACCTGGCCATCAATTTCCTCATCTGCCTCAAATTCATCCTGAACCCGTTTATCTACGCCTTCCGCGTTCAGGCCATTCAGGAGTGCCTGTGGGTGGCCTGGAAGAGCAATTGCGGCCGGAAAGCGGTGGTTTTTAGCCGGAAAGTCAGCTCCAAGACCAGTTTTAAAACGAATTCAGTCAAGTAATAAGTTTTTTTTATTCGATAAATCTCACATAATTTGCATACGGTGTAGTTTAATTTGCATAAACCGGTGGTTTTTGGCAGGAAATTTTTTTATAATCGATTAATCTCATATAAATTGCATACGGTGTAGCTTATTAGCATAAACACAAAAGGTTTGGGCCGGAAAGTCAGCTCCAAGACAATTTTTGAAACGAATTCAGTCAAGTAATAAGTTTTTTTATTCGATGAATCTCACAAAATTTGCATACGGTGTAGTTTAATTTGCATAAAACCGGTGGTTATCGGCGGGCAATTTTTTTTCTAATGGATTAATCTCATACAATTTGCATATGGTGTAGCTTATTAGCATAAACACTACTGTTTCGGGCAGAAAACTCAGCTCCAAGACCAGTTTTAAAACGATATCCTTCTTTAAAGCATTTTTTGTAATCGATAAATCTGATGTATTACGGTAATCCTACATAATTTGCATACATTGTCGTTTAATTTGCATGAACATTAATGTTTTCAGCAAAAAAATCAGCTTCAAGATCAGTTTCAAAATCAAATCAGTCAAGTAAAGTTTTTTTTAATCAATATATCTCACGTATTTTACGATAATCTCACATTATTTGCAAACAGTTCTGTTTAATTTGCATGAAAATTTCGTCACGCGCATTTGTTTCAAATCGAGATGGAACTTACGTATTTTGGTAATCTCAAATAATTTGCATACGGGGGTGTTTAATTTGCATGCGTATTTTGTCGCCCGCAGCTGATTGGTCGTACCGTATGAGGTTCAGTTCAATAGTTTTTGCGTGGTTTTCGAACGGAAGAATTAAGGTGATTCAACAGTTTCGAACGCATTTTTTAAACCATAATCCTACTACGTAAGATTAATTGATTTTTTTCAGTTCGAACTTAACCCTTTCTGATAATCGGATGAAAAAACGCGTTTCAAATGCAAAAATTTACGTCACCTTTCTTTAATACTAAATTTTGCGCAAAGCAACCGGTAACCCGTCTCTCATTAACGCTGGGATACAAAAACGTACTTTTAAATCAGAGATTGAAACGCTATAATTATCACAAAGGGTTTATACTCTGCGTTTGAAATCCAAGAATATACGCAAAGAGTTTTTTCTAGCGTTTAAAACGCATAATAATCATTATAATGTATTGATGATAATAACACGATATAATTTCTACTCTCGCCCTAATAATTTGGAAAACTTGTAGCTCAGCCGGACGGTTTTAAAAATATTTTAAACACTCCAGTTAGAGTTTACTTTAAACCTGTAAATTCAATAGATTTAAGCTTAAGGTCTAAAATAAAGCTAAAGACGAATTTTTAAATTAGGTCATCTTGGAAAAAATTATGTTTAAAAAATTATTTGCGTTAGACTGGTTTGTTTCCCTGGAAAAGTTTTAGACCGCCAATTTATTTAAAAAGACTTTTTTTTAACGTACAAAAAGGCTTATTTTGTGATAAAACTGATTATACATGAGGTTCAAATTTTGGTCTTATAGGATCACAGTTCTGCACAAAATGGCCAAAAAATAAATAGGACGAAAAGATATATAAAGTTATTTTAATCCAACAAAATAATTTTTTCACAAGTTGCTCATGTATGATAAACTCCTGAATAATTGATTACTACAAAAAATAACGGAAATTCACAGCGAGAAAGTTTACGTTTGCTATAAATTTTTACATAATATCATCAATTAATTATTTTAAGAATCATGTAAACTACCACAAATGAAAACAAATATTTAGGAATCCAAGTCTTTAACTTCAATAATAAAGATTTAAGAGAGCGTTGATAAATAAAACTCGTTTTTTAGCGTCAATCCGCGAAAAATGAACTCTTCCCTCTCGCTACAAGCTACTCAAATCCACTTGCTGACGGACAACATCTCCCAAACGCTCATCAAGACGACGGCGGAGGAAAACAACACGGTGAACATTAGGAAAGCGAAGAAAGCCGTCATAGTTCATTCTCTTAAAATAATCGGCGGAATGACGAAAACGCGGATCCCTTATCCGCAGTTTCATATGTCCGGCGGATCTTCCGGCACAAGTTCCGCCCGTCACCATGACAAGCGGAGCTCTGTTCAGTCGGAAAAGAGGGTGGAGACCAATCGCCTCCTCATTTCCCACAAAGGAAAACACTATCTGTCCATTGAAACGACGGAGCGCGTGTGGAATTTATAAGTGCATCGTCCGTACATTCATTAGTCCATGAGTCAACTTAAAGTCAACTATTGTTAGGAAAGTTTTTGTTTGTATGGACGAAAAAAACCGCAGAGACCAATCGCCTCCGTATTTCCCACGAAGGGAAGCAATATCGCATCCATTGAAACGACGGAACGCGTGTGAAATTTATAAGTGCATCGTCCATACATTTATCATAAGGAGGAGTCAATTATCACTTTCTTATTTTCCACGAAGGGAAGCACTATCTATCTGTCCATTGAAACGACGGAACGCGTGTGGAGTTTATAAGTGCATCGTCCGTACATTTATTAGTCCATGAATCAACTTAAAGTCAACTATCGTTAGAAAAGTTTTTTGTTTGTATGGACGAAAAAAACCGTAGAGACCAATCGCCTCCTCATTTTCCACGAAGGATGTAAAATTTATAAGTGCACTGTCCGTATATTTATTAGTCGATGAGTCAACTATAGCCTTCTCATTTTTTACGAAGGGAAGCACTATCTGTTCATTCGGACGACCGAACGCGTATGGAATTATGGAATTTATAGGAATTTAGTCTATATATTTATTAGTCCATGAGTCAACTCAAAGTTAACTATTGTCAGGAAAGGTGTCGCTTGTATGGATTGTATGGGTTCTACAGAAAAAAAAAACACGAAAGAAACTAGTTTCTGGGTGTTTGGACCCCCAAACACCAATATATTACTCAAACCAGTTTACATAGTTTTAACATATAATTTCCGCTTTGACATTTTTTATTCAGTTCTCATAACACAAAACGCGTGTGGAATTTATTTTTCGTCCATATATTTAGTAGTCCATGAGTCAACTGAAAGTCGACTATCACAAGAATAGTTTTCGTTTGTATGGACGATGGCTTCCAGAGGAAGCGAACAAAAAGACCCCCCCTTTTAACCCAAACCGATATACATAATTCTAACGGATAATTTTAGCCTTAGTATTTTTTCTAAAACAGTTCACTTTAAACTGTGAAAGTAATCGAGTTGTTTAGTGGAAACATTCGTACACTATCCATGGCGTTGTTAAAAACTGGACACAATGGTACTAAATTTATGGTCTTGGCCATATTTAATTTTTTTCATTGAAATATATATTTAACATTTATTTTAAATACAGCTTTAAAAAATCACACTGCGTATTAACCGCGTTAAAAGTTTAAACACGTGTTGGTTGCTTACTTACTAAGCTTTAAGCATGATATTAAATAATATTTGTAATAAAATTATAACAATATGTGTAAATAAAATTAAAAAAGATAAAAAATCACGGCATTTGCAATACAAATATACCTAAAAAATGTCTTGATCAGAATAAGTCAGAATCTTGATATAATACTCGTAACTGTGACTTTTTTAACACATAATTACTATCAACGTTATTAGACAGAGTCCCGTCGAATTTATACAGATTGTGTCTCTTTATCTTGTAGTAACGACGATTTCTAAAATTGCTTGATTCCCCCTTCTTTCGACCTTAAAAATCCTCAACAAACCAATGAATTATAATAAAAATAAAATATATTACAATTGTATTAAAATATTAGTATAATTTTTATTAAAATAAAATAAGGCAGCAGAAAATAACAGCCAAAACATATTCACGGATGCAGTGCAACGTGGTTTTTGCAGTAATTTTTGAAAAGGGAAACAGTGGTGTATTACCGACCCGGTAAGGACGGGGTGCCTGAATTGGGAAAAACGGTTTTTACTCGCCTCCTACCTGCCTCCATCGGAAATTTTGCTGCCTCCTACCTGCCCCTACCTGCCGCCTCCACTCATCCTTATACCTGCCTCCGAGGCAGTTTTAGCTGTCTCCTACCGGCCTCCTAACACGTATATGCTTTAACATAGGAGGCAGCGTCACCTGCCTCCTACTTGCCTCCGAGGCTGTTTAACCTGCCTCCTACCTGCCTCCAGTCTTCCGGAGGCAGGTTCAAGAGCTGTCCTTACCGGGATAACCAATCACCTGTTATCATTTTATTAAACCTTTCCTTATCCACATCATGCTTAGAGCACCGAAGGGAAACTCCAGCAATACTATGACCGGTATTTTTTGATTGTTTTTATTTTATTATTTTTTTTATTTCGCCCTGATTGTGGGCCAACAAGAGGGAAGGAAGCCAGTGGTACTCGTAACAGAGTAGATCACCCCTTTTTCGTAAAAAATTTACCCCTTTTCCGCACTTGTACCGGAGTACACAAATAATATGTAACTAAAAAGGGGTACTGTAGTTCGGTTTGATTCTTTATTATTAAGATAATTTTGTTTTTATGGGTTATTGTATGCCTTCCCAATAGTGGTTGACCCGAAACTGTGGAAAAAAAGACTGTGGTATACGTCGGACTTGTGAAAATTTATAGAACTATTGTTTTCTAGTAAAAAATTTAAAAAAAATAAAAAAATAAAAATATATTTAAGAGCAATATCATTTTGTTTTTATGATAAACAAACAATTTTTGCCCTTGCACGCACGTAGTGTTTTGCATAATAAAAGCATTTAGTATATGATGAAACTTTATGATTAATAATTAGGCATAACGAGTTAAAAATTATAGTAAAAAACTTTTAAAAAAACTAACCTGAGTTCCAATCGTCATGTAAAAGCAATTTTTATTCTTTTTATCCCCAGTTTGGTATATATTACTTTAAAACAAAACAGATATAAACTCTAACATAAAGATTTTTACTTTGACTGGTCACGTAAGATCGGATTGTAATTTTAACGCCCTATTGATTTTGCAGATCAAGATGACGAATTCTTCGGAAAATATAATATCGGCTGTAATATAAATCGGTAAAATTCTTAGGCAAATCTTGCGCTGATTAATGCTCAAACATTTAAACTATCCATAAAAATATTGAGAAATTACGTGAACCTTAATAAAAGTGTATGAAATCGTTAAATGTTTAGAAAAACTGTTTGTTTTTAGACTTGAAAGGTGGGTTCATAAACAAAACAAAATAAATTATAAAAACTATGGCTATATGTGCTATCCCGATAAAAATTTTGTACAATAAAAAAACGGTTATGTACGATTTTTTTCTGCAAAATAAAAAGAAATTGCTTTTTCGTCAAATATTTAATATTGTACTTAAAAAGGCAGACACATTTTAAAATATTCAATTTATTTTTTACGATATGAATTAGTGTTGTAAAAAGTCACTTTTACTTAAACTAATAAAAGTAACGGATTTCAGTTACTTTTACTTGACTTTTAAATTTTACTTACTTTTACTTTAAAATTAAAGTAATTTCAATGAGTAGATTCCCTTTGGATTTGTTGTAAAATGAGTGACAGAAGAAAGTTTTTTAAGACGCTAACACGCTGAACACCATTTATTTAGACCAAAAAAACTTATCAAAATAAAAATTTAATCTATATATAAATAAACGTAATGTCTGTGTGTGTGTGTGTGTGTCTGTCTGTCTGTGAGTCTGTGTGTTCCCTAACTCCTCCCTAACCACCCAACGGATTAAGGTGAATGAGGTATCGTTGAAATGTTATACCCCAGGAAATGTCGTAAGGGGGTTAAAATTTTTAAACAACTTACATGGACATCTTTATACTGGACAACACGTTTTCCCCAAGGGGGGCTATGGATTTTGGAACTTAAAAATTTTTTTGACTCAGAATTGGCTCAAACTTATTGGAAAGAGTAATTAGGTAATGTAAAGCCAGAATATCATGATTTTTGGAAAAATGAACATGGACATCTTTATACTGGACAACGTTTTTTTCATTAAAGAAGGGAATTACCTTGCTCACCAACCACAAAAGGGAATGGGGTAAATGAGATATCATTGCAAAGCTTACGGTCGGGAGAATGTCATAAAAAAGTTTAAAATTTGGAAAAAAATTGCATGAACATCTTTAGCCTGGACAAAACATTTTCACAAAAAGGGGAAACCTATGGATTTTGGAAAGTTAAAATTTTTTGTTTTTGAATTGGCTCTAACTTATTGATAAGAGTAATTATCCAATGTAAAACCAAAATGTTTTTTGGTAAGATTAACATGAACATATTAATGCTGGACAACGTTTTTTCACTAAAAAGAGGAACGACCTTCCTCCCCAACCAGCAAAAGGATTGGGGTAAATGAGATATCATTGCAAAGCTTACAGACAGGGGAATGTCATAAACGGGTTGAAACTCAAAAAAAAATTGCATGGACATCTTTTGGTTGGACAACACATTTTCGCAAAAACTATGGACCTATGGACTTTGAAAGTTGAAAAATCTTTTATCTTCGAATTGGTTCAAACTTATTGGTAAGAGTAATTTGCCAATGTAAAGCCAGAATATCATGTTTTTGGACAAATGAACATGGACATTTTTATGCTGGACAACGGTTTTTCACTTAAAGGGGCAACGAACTTTCTCCTTAACCACAAAAAGGATTGGGCTAAATGAGATAAAAAGGTTGGATGTTTCAAAAAAAATAACAAGGACATTTTTATACTGGACAACGCATTTTGACCAAAAGGGGGGCTTCTTCCCAACCACAGAACGGATTGGGCTAAATGAGGTATCATTGCAAAGCTTACAGTCTGGAGAATGTCATAAATGGGTTAAAATTTAAAAAAAATAACATGAACATCTTTATATTGGACAAAATACTTTTACCAAAGATGGAAAAACCTTCATCCCCAACCACAGAAAAAATTAGAATAAATGAGATATTATGGGAAACCTTATAGTTCAGGGAGCATATTAAGGTGGTTGAAATTAGTAAAAAATTAACATGGACATCTTTATGCTGGACCACATATCTTCACCAAAAGAGGGAAAGACCCTTCTCCCTAACTAAAATTAGAGTGGGTAACTGAGGTATCACTGTAAAGCTTAGAGTCACGGGAATGGCATAAAAGGGTTGAATTTTGAAAAAAAAAAGTAAATGAATATAAAAAATGCGGGAAAAATTATTTGTCAGCCGTATGGCTGACACGGGCTACTTGTACATAAAATTAGCAAAAGACTTAGGAAGGACCTATGGAGCTCCGAAAACCTGTGTTTTTCTTCGTTTTAAAATTACTTTTATCATACTTACTAGTGATGTTCCCTAAAACTCCGATCTCTGGAGCTCCGCCCTTTTTTTGTACTAATTTTTTTGAATAATTAAAGAGTGAAGCCATAGATTATTTGTTTGTCTAGTTGTCTAGTTAGTCAAAATTTGTTTGTAAACTATATTATTTTTTAAACTTATTAAATACGCTAGAAATAGTCTTAATAATGCAAATAAAGTAACTTTAATTGTATTTTAAACTTAACCAAAGTTAAAATCACGTGTTGGATGTGCGCCGCCAAATCTGTCGCCAAACTGCCGCAAAACCGCCGCCAAACTCCCACCATTTAGGAACTAAGGCGTTAAAGTAAAAAAAATTATAATAAGACGCTTATAACTAATTATAACTAATTAAGATTATAACTAATTCACAATATATTTTTCTAACTCTAAAATTTCCAAATATGTGTTATACATATAAACTCGGTTTTACTCGACTTTTTTTAAGGTTAAGTTTACGCGTTACTAAGTCTAAGCAAAGCCTAAAAAACAACCTAAATTTTCTTCGCGCAGCTATTTGTTAAAGTTATAAATAAGGTTGTTTTAAGGTTTCGCTTAGGCTTAGGAATAGTGTTGTAAAAAGTATTGATTTTGGATTATTTTCAGTAAAAGTAAAAGTAATTTGAAAAAAATTAATTTAAGTAAAGTAAGAGTAAAAGTAATTTGTGTTTTTTTAATTTAAGTAAAGTAAAAGTAAAAGTAATGGTCAAAATCGTAAGACCAATTTTTTTAAGTAAAAGTATAATAAAAGTAATTTTGAAACAGAGCAAAACACCCGTTTTTGGAGCTCTACAGCTCCGTTCTAAAGTTTTTAATGCTAATTTTATGTATAAATTGTCATTTTAATAACTTTTTTATTCAAAATAAATGGTTTCAGCGTGTTAGCGGCTTAAAAAATTTTCTTCTGCCATTAAATTTACAACAAGCCCATAGGGAATCTACCCATTGAAATTACTTAAATTTTACTTAAATTAATTTAAGTATTTGCAGTGGAAAATCCGAGTAAGAGTAAAAGTATTTGAAATTTCTAAAGTCGAGTAAAAGTAAAAGTAATTGAAATTTCAAAAGTCGAGTAATAGTAAAAGTAAAAGTAATCCAAAATCCGTTACTTTTATTACTTTAAGTAAATGTAAAGGTAACTTTTTACAACACTACTTAGGAACGCATAGGCTTCAAAAAAGTCGAGTAAAAAAGTCAAGTAAAACCGAACGCATAGGCTTCAAAAAAGTCGAGTAAAAAAGTCAAGTAAAACCGAGTTTATATGTATAACACATATTTGGAAATTTTAGAGTTAGAAAAATATATTGTGAATTAGTTATAATCTTAATTAGTTATAATTAGTTATAAGCGTCTTACTATAATTTTTTACTTTAACGCCTTAGTTCCTAAATGGTGGATTGGCGGCGGTTTTGCGGCAGTTTGGCGACCCTCGCACACATCGACACGTGATTTTAACTTCGTTAAGTTTTAAAAATACGATTAAAGTTACTTTATTTGCATTATTAAGACTATTTCTAGCGTATTTAATAAGTTTAAAAAATAATATAGTTTACAAACAAATTTTGACTAACTAGACAACTAGACAAACAAATACTATGGCTTCACTCTTTAATTATTCAAAAAAATTAGTACAAAAAAAGGGGCGGAGCTCCAGAGATCAGAAGTTTACAGACATCGTCGTGCATTCTGATAAAAGTAATTTTAAAACGAAGAAAAACACAGGTTTTCGGAGCTCCATAGGTCCTTCCTAAGTCTTTTGCTAATTTTATGTACTAGTAGCCCGTGTCAGCCATGCTGACAAATAATTTTTCCCGCATTTTTTTATATTCATTTATTTTTTTTTCAAAATTCAACCCTTTATTGCCATTCCCGTGACTGTAAGCTTTACAGTGATACCTAGTTACCCATTCTAATTTTAGTTGAGGAGAAGGGTCTTTCCCTCTTTTGGTGAAGATATGTGGTCCAGCATAAAAATGTCCATGCTATTTTTTTATTAATTTCAACCCCTTAATATGCTCCCTGAGCTATAAGGTGGTTGAAATTAGTAAAAAATTAACATGGACATCTTTATGCTGGACCACATATCTTCACCAAAAGAGGGAAAGAACCCTTCTCCCTAACTAAAATTAGAGTGGGTAACTGAGGTATCACTGTAAAGCTTAAGAGTCACGGGAAAATGGCATAAAAAGGTTGAATTTTGAAAAAAAAATTAAATGAATATAAAAAAATGCGGGAAAAATTATTTGTCAGCCGTATGGCTGACACGGGCTACTTGTGTTACATAAAATTAGCAAAAGACTTAGGAAGGACCTATGGAGCTCCGAAAACCTGTGTTTTTTCTTCGTTTTAAAATTACTTTTATCATACTTACTAGTGATGTTCCCTAAAACTCCGATCTCTGGAGCTCCGCCCTTTTTTTGGACTAATTTTTTTGAATAATTAAATAGTGAAGCCATAGATTATTTGTTTGTCTAGTTGTCTAGTTCGTCAAAATTTGTTTGTAAACTATATTATTTTTTAAACTTATTAAATACGCTAGAAATAGTCTTAATAATGCAAATAAAGTAACTTTAATTGTATTTTAAACTTAACCAAAGTTAAAATCACGTGTTGGATGTGCGCCGCCAAATCTGTCGCCAAACTGCCGCAAAACCGCCGCCAAACTCCCACCATTTAGGAACTAAGGCGTTAAAGTAAAAAAAATTATAATAAGACGCTTATAACTAATTATAACTAATTAAGATTATAACTAATTCACAATATATTTTTCTAACTCTAAAATTTCCAAATATGTGTTATACATATAAACTCGGTTTTACTTGACTTTTTTACTCGACTTTTTTGAAGCCTATGCGTTCGGTTTTACTTGACTTTTTTACTCGACTTTTTTGAAGCCTATGCGTTCCTAAGTAGTGTTGTAAAAAATTACCTTTAATTTTACTTAAAGTAATAAAACTAACGGATTTTTTATTACTTTTATTTTTACTTTTACTCGACTTTTGAAATTTCAATTACTTTTACTTTTACTCAACTTTTGAAATTTCAAATTATTTTACTTTTACTCTTACTCGGATTTTGCACTGCAAATACTTATTAATTCAAGTAAAATTTAAGTAATTTCAATGGGTAGATTCCCTATGGGCATCTTGTAAAATAAATGGCAGAAGAAAATTTTTTAAGTCGCTAACACGCTGAAACCATTTATTTTGAATAAAAAAGTTATTAAAATGACAATTTATACATAAAATTAGCATTAAAAACTTTAGAACGGAGCTGTAGAGCTCCAAAAACGGGTGTTTTGCTCTGTTTCAAAATTACTTTTATTATACTTTTACTTAAAAAAATTGGTCTTACGATTTTGACCATTACTTTTCTTTACTTTACTTAATAGGAAAAAAAACACAAATTACTTTTTACTCTTACTTTACTTAAATTAATTTTTTTCAAATTATATTTTAATGACAAGTAGCCCGTGTCAGCCATACGGCTGACAAATAATTTTTCCCGCATTTTTTATATTCATTTACTATTTTTTTTTCAAAATTCAACCCTTTTATGCCATTCCCGTGACTGTAAGCTTTACAGTGATACCTCAGTTACCCACTCTAATTTTAGTTGGGGAGAAGGGTCTTTCCCTCTTTTGGTGAAAATATGTTGTCCAGCATAAAGATGTCCGTGTTAATTTTTTACTAATTTCAACCACCTTATGATGCTCCCTGAACTATAAGGTTTCCCATAATATCTCATTTATCCTAATTTTTTCTGTGGTTGGGGAGGAAGGTTCTTCCATCTTTGGTAAAAATATGTTGTCCAATATAAAGATGTCCATGTTATTTTTTTAAAATTTTAACCCATTTATGACATTCTCCAGACTGTAAGCTTTGCAATGATACCTCATTTAGCCCAATCCGTTTTGTGGTTGGGAAGAAGCCCCCCTTTTTGGTCAAAATGCGTTGTCCAGCATAAAAATGTCCTTGTTATTTATTTTTTTGAAACATTCAACCCTTTTATGACATTCCTTGAAACTTAAGCTTTGCAATGATATCTCATTTAGCCCAATCCTTTTCGTGGTTAAGGAGAAAGTTCGTTGCCCCTTTTAGTGAAAAAACGTTGTCCAGCATAAAGATGTCCATGTTCATTTTTCCAAAAACATGATATTCTGGCTTTACATTGGCAAATTACTCTTACCAATAAGTTTGAACCAATTCGAAGATAAAAAATTTTTCAACTTTCAAAGTCCATAGGGCCCTGTTTTTGTGAAAATGTGTTGTCCAACCAAAAGATGTCCATGCAATTTTTTTTTTAATTTCAACCCCTTTATGACATTTCCCTGTCTGTAAGCTTTGCAATGATATCTCATTTAGCCCAATCCTTTTGCTGGTTGGGGAGGAAGGTCGTTCCTCTTTTTAGTGAAAAAACGTTGTCCAGCATTAAGATGTCCATGTTAATCTTACCAAAAAACATGACATTTTGGTTTTACATTGGATAATTACTCTTATCAATAAGTTTAAGCCAAATTAAAGACAAAAAATTTTATATCCAAACGTTTTTTTGTGTTTAAATTGGGCTAAATCCCCCGAGATATCATTGCAAATTTTTCTAAATGAATGTTAAAATGGTTTAATTAATTAAAAATTCATTAAATCATGGACATCTTTTGGTTGGACAAGACATTTTCACAAAAACAGGGCCCTATGGACTTTGAAAGTTGAAAAAATTTTTATCTTCGAATTGGTTCAAACTTATTGGTAAGAGTAATTTGCCAATGTAAAGCCAGAATATCATGTTTTTGGAAAAATGAACATGGACATCTTTATGCTGGACAACGTTTTTTCACTAAAAGGGGCAACGAACTTTCTCCTTAACCACAAAAAGGATTGGGCTAAATGAGATATCATTGCAAAGCTTAAATTTCAAGGAATGTCATAAAAGGGTTGAATGTTTCAAAAAATAAATAACAAGGACATTTTTATGCTGGACAACGCATTTTGACCAAAAGGGGGGCTTCTTCCCAACCACAAAACGGATTGGGCTAAATGAGGTATCATTGCAAAGCTTACAGTCTGGAGAATGTCATAAATGGGTTAAAATTTAAAAAAATAACATGGACATCTTTATATTGGACAACATATTTTTACCAAAGATGGAAGAACCTTCCTCCCCAACCACAGAAAAAAATTAGGATAAATGAGATATTATGGGAAACCTTATAGTTCAGGGAGCATCATAAGGTGGTTGAAATTAGTAAAAAATTAACACGGACATCTTTATGCTGGACAACATATTTTCACCAAAAGAGGGAAAGACCCTTCTCCCCAACTAAAATTAGAGTGGGTAACTGAGGTATCACTGTAAAGCTTACAGTCACGGGAATGGCATAAAAGGGTTGAATTTTGAAAAAAAAATTAGTAAATGAATATAAAAAATGCGGGAAAAATTATTTGTCAGCCGTATGGCTGACACGGGCTACTTGTCCCCCCCCCCCCCCAAAAACCTCATCTTAATAATGCAAAATAAGAAAAAAGTAACTTTAATTGTATTTTAAACTTAACCAAAGTTAAAATCACGTGTTGGATGTGCGCATGTATTCGCCAAACTGCCGCAAAACCGCCGCCAAACTCCCACCATTTAGGAACTAAGGCGTTAAAGTAAAAAAAATTATAATAAGACGCTTATAACTAATTATAACTAATTAATTATAACTAATTCACAATATATTTTTCTAACTCTAAAATTTCCAAATATGTATATATATAAACTCGGTTTTACTCGACTTTTTTTGAGGTTAAGTTTACGTTAAACGGTACTAAGTCTAAGCAAAGCCTAAAAACAACCTAAATTTTCTTCGCGCAGCTATTTGTTAAAGTTATAAATAATTATTTAAGGTTTCGCTTAGCTTAAATAATATTTATTAAAAGTATTGATTTTGAATTATTTTCAGTAAAAGTCAAAAGTAATTTGATTTAATTTAAGTGAGAGTAAGAGTAAAAGTAATTTTGTGTTTTTTTAATTTAAGTAAAGTGAAAGTAAGAGTAATAGTAAAGATGGTAAGATTTCCAAATTTTTAAGTAAAAGTATAATAAAGGTAATTTTGAAACAGAGCAAAACAACCTTTTTTGGAGAAATCTCTATACAGCTCCGTTCTAAAGTTTTTAATGCTAATTTTATGTATAAATTGTCATTTTAATAACTTTTTTATTCAAATAAATGGTTTCAGCGTAGTTAGCCGCTTGAAAAATTTTCTTCTGCCATTTGAATTTTAAAACAAGCCCATAGGGAATCTACCCATTGAAAATTACTTAAATTTTACTTAAATTAATTTTAAGTATTTTGCAGGTGGAAAATTCACAATTAAGAGTAAAAAGTATTTGAAATTTCTAAAGTCGAGTAAAAGTAAAAGTAATTGAAGAATTTCAAAAGGTGAGTAATAGTAAAAGTAAGTAAGTAATCCAATACCCTTTACTTTTATTACTTTAAGTAAATGTAAAGGTAACTTTTTACAACACTACTTAGGAACGCATAGGCTTCAAAAAAGTCGAGTAAAAAAGTCAAGTAAAACCGAACGCATAGGCTTCAAAAAAGTCGAGTAAAAAAGTCAAGTAAAACCGAGTTTGCTTATATTGCGCGCTGAAAAGTTTGTGCGGCGGGCGCTGAAAATTGGTAACTGCTTGTATATTAATAGCTATGCTGCTGGAGCAAAATGCCCCACGGCGCAATAGGCTATAGTCTGCTCAGCTACTTTCTAAAAAGGAGATCTCCGTGAAGAAAAACAACTCGGTTTTGTTTTGAATTTTTTTGTAGAATAAAAAAAGATTAACAGTTTTTGTACTATAAAAAATTGTTTAAAGATGTGAATATGATATTAACATTTTTTAATTACATATAACTGAGTTAAAACCTTAGTTTTTAAATGGCGGCGGTTTGGCGGCTATTTGACGGCAGTTGGGCGGCAAATTTGACGGCGCACATCCAACACCTCTTAAATTCGCTCATTTAAGGGGCGGAGCTCCGGAGCATGATATTAGAAGGTGGGAAAATTACTAATACTTACTCTTACTTTTACTAAAAAATAGGTCTTACTTTCACTTTTAGTTTACTTAAATTAAAAAATCACAAATTACTTTTACTCTTATTTTACTTAAATTAAAATTTTTCAACTTTTTACAACAGTAATATGAATATTCACTCCTTAAAAGGGATTGGTTAAGTTAACGTAGAACTTAGTAATTTTCTACAAGTTTTACAGCGGGAAAGGAGGATCCGCTCTCTTAATTAGTAACTTTTACGAATTTTATATTTTATCAGAGGCCTATCAAAAAATTAGTGGAATTCCTGTCTTACGATAAAATTTCTCCCATAAAACTCCTCTTAAACGATACATAGATATAGGTTTACATGAGTCAAAAATTTAAAATACTATTAACAAGCATAATAAAATAAAAATTCAAAACAATGCTTTTAACTTCCAAATTTTACTTTTATTTTAATTTTAGCGCGATGGTGAGAAGGAAAGACCCTCTTCCGCATAACATTTTTCGATATTTTTTCCTTATTTAACCATTTTAAAAATGAAGAAAACAGTGATTTATGGTTACTTTATAAATATAAGATTGTTTTAATTAAAAGACAAAACATTTCTTAGCTCCATTTGTCCTCTTTTTATTTGTTTTGTAAACGAAAGTGCAGATTTCAAACTTAAAAAAAAAAACTGTTGCAAAAACTCAAACTCCCTAGCAGAAGATTTTACACACTTCAAACTAAGGATTTAAAGTCAGTGCACCCACAAGCAATTTCTGCCATCTTAATTCCAAAGAAATCACCAGCGCCTTTGGAGTTTTTTCTTTGCGAAGGTATTTAAAATTTTATTTTAACAATATCGAAGAATCTCCAATACGTTGAACAAAATATCCACCCAAATTTGTTATAGGGTATCTGACTTAATTTCAGCCAGGCCTTTAATTTCGCCCACCAATTTAGGGTGTTAGAAAATTGGCTGATTTTTAAAACAAAAAAGAACTAGCACAAAAGTAACTGGATTAATGTTAAATAAAGTATTTTTGCAAAAGTTTTTTATTTTTATTATTCTGCATTATCAACATTTTCGTACAAAAATTGAATTTTTTGTGATTTTCTTAATTTTTGCTTTGTGTTTAAACTGCATCAAATTTAGAACGAAGCACTATATAACCTTAAACTATCCTTTATTTAAGGCTCAAAATTGTTAATTTTCATGTTTTGATATTTTCTTCAAAATCACTTTGCAATATGTTTAACTAACTGCGCATTTTAAAATTCTGTTAATTTCGGCCACTTTAAAATTTAGGTGAAAGAACCTGCCGTTTTTTGCTGTTTTCAAATATCATTGTACTACCGTATTTATAAAGATTTTTTTTCTCGTTTGACTTTTTTTTAACGTTTTTTTGAGCCAAAAAAATCAACAAAAAATACCAATCATTAAAACTTGTTTTTTAAGGGTTTGACATAATTATTTAAAGTCTTGTTAATAACTATTAAAGTTTGCAAACAGGAAAAAATTAAGTTATATATTCGGAGAACAATTTATAAGGATAAATTTGCAACCTTTAAAAATTTTTATTGTTCATTTTGGCAATAGTTATAGCCAGTTTTTTCTAGGTGGCCGAAGTTAATGGCATGCGCCTTAACTTCGGCCACTTTAAAAAAAGTTTAAACCTTCACTGATTTTTAAGTGAAACAGAAATTTCAATATTTTGCACCGGAATAACAAAAATAGCTATCGTTAACAATAACAAAATAACGAATAACAAAAATGATTTTTAAGCCAAATTTTGGCTTGATTGAAAAAGCCAGAAAAAATTTATTCAAAAAAATAAAAAAAGGTGGCCGAAATTAAGTCAGTTAACCTATTTAAAACGAAATCGAAGCAAACCTTGCGTTATAAACTTTAAAACATTAAAAACAGTCGTATTATTGGCCGAAACTTATTTTTATGTTTTAAAACAAGTATTTTTGTTAACAATAAACATAAAACCAATAAAAATTAAGGTTGAAAGAATTCAAATGTAGTTATACATAGGATTTTTTTATTTTTGTGGTATATATGTATATATATATATAGTCAAACAAATAATAAAACTATTTATAAAATAAAAAACCGCCGCACGAGACAAAACTGTATGTTTAATAATATATAAAGAGCAATTATCAATTTCTACGAGATTTTACTAAGTTAATTTTACGAATTTTTTCGTTAAATCCTCTAATATTATAGCAACACTTTTCTTATCTACTTATTTATTGATTTTATCAAAATGTGATTTACGACTTTTTTTCAAGAAATTTTTTAGGGCTATTTTTTAGAGAGCACGAACGAAAAATATGGAACTAATTATAAACATATTTTCTGATCGAATTTATATTTAGTTAAAATCAATATAAATGGTTTTAAGTTGCAGGATAGAAAATATGACATTTGTACATAAATCAACGCATTGGAAGATCAAATTTAACCAAAAATATTTTTAGGATATGTAGAAATTTTTTGTTTTGATATTTTGCAGTGTCATATGCACGGACGGTAATTATGAGAAATGTCAACCAAAATTTAATTATTTTAAATCGCACTTTCGATATTTAGCTATAAGCCTTGCATTATATGATATTTTAATAAACTTCCCACATTCATTAAAGCTGTTTACACATTTTTCAACATTATAATTTATAATAAAATACAAAATTTAAAAAACAATATAAAATTTATGGTCCAGACTAACATGACTGAGTTGTCACTATAGTTGAGCATTGGCAGTGAGTTGTTATCATCGAGCCAAATTTCGGGTGTAAATCTTGGTCAAAATTTATTGTTAAAAACATGTTTTTGTGGTAAAAAACAGTATTTTTGTTTAAAGTACTCTTTTTAAACATAAATAGCATATTTTTGGTATATAAAATTCGATATTAATGCTAAAAAACATAAATAAAATTAATTATCTAATGTGACTTGTTTGGAAACCGGACCCCCCTAACCTCCCTTTGGATTTTAAACTGGGCTATCCTGAGTCGACCCCACTAAAAAACTAGGGGGGTACGTACGGACCCCCGTCCTCTAGTTTTCAAAGGGTAAATTACTCCGGGTAGCCACCCCCTAGCTTTCCGGTCCATGCTCACCTATGGTTGTCATAAATTAAAAATATTTTTATAAACCTCTTGTAATGCATGGATTTGACGGACCTGGTCTGGCCTGGTTGCAACAAATCAATTATTATTTGCAAAAATATATAACATAACAATAAAGGACTAAAATCAATTTATTTTTATTATTTAATTAATAGTAGTGCAGCCAAAAGGTTGTCACATAACGTTTAACCCAAATATATACAAAATTATAAATCAAACAAAATTAAAATTTAAAAAAAACCGGATAAATTAGACAGCTAGATCTGAGTATAATAGATTAATAAGTTTTACAGTTCTGATGTTACCAAATTTTTAGAAACGTTTGAAAGAAAAATTCTTTTGTTTTAATATGCAACACTAACAATAATGTCTTAGAGCTAATATAACTGATAGGGGGCTAATAAACCAATAAATCCAAAAAAAACAACCTGAAATTGTCAATTTTTCTTTTAGAAACTGATTTAATAACTAATGGAACCAATAAAAACCAACTTAAAAATATTAAATTTGCTGGATAAAATTGTTTTGAAGCATTAAAATCCAAAAAAAGTAGGACACCTGACAATTTACCATGTATTCTTTCCAAAAAGCTCGCACAGTCTTTAGCAAATCCTTTGGTCCCTGTCTTTAAAATATTATATCAAACTCAATTACTACCATCCACTTGACTTATAGTACAGTGCCGACCAAAAGTAGCAAAGGTTTAAAACGCGTTCTGTGTTCCAGGAATACTTTAGAGAACAATCGTTCCAGAAACACGTTCCAAGAATTTTTTTCAAACTTTGGAACGGAACGGGGTTTTCAGAGTCACAAGCAGAAAGCTGGGAGCTATCGGAAATTTTTGGGAAGTTGGAACCTTTAGGAAAAAATGGTTTGGGGTTAGATTTGGGTTTTGCTTAGACTTAGGTAAACGTTTTAGCGATTTTTATGTTACAGTAGGCTCTAAGTTCCCATCTTACAGCTCTAAGTTCCTCACCTACGGCTCTAAGTTCCTTATTTTTGGCTCCAAGTTCCAGCTCCAAGTTTCCAAGGGTCCATCGACCCTAAATCTTTTGGAATACCTTCTAACTTTTCCACACACCGCGAACGCGTTCCTGGAACGATGCAGGTGGGCAGTAGTGAAATGAAAACATCAAAGCTGGGAATTGATGTCATAGCCAATCACAGGATGAGTTTAGACCCTTTCTAGGTGCGTTCTTGGAATACGTCTAAAAAAATGATGTAGGTGTTTAATAGAAGGGTTAATTTTTGCAAAATGCCAAATCACATTTTATGTTTTAGACCTATTCTCACGGCCATAAACATCAGTTTAGATTTTGATTGAAATATAATTATTTGGAACTAATCAGCAACATTTCATCACAATGCACTTGAATAATAGTTTAAAAATTATTTAGTAGAATAAAAAAAATTACAAATATATCAAGAATATGAAAATGAACACTGTTCGCCATATTAATACTTAGAAAATCATATAATTTTATTTGTCAAAATTTTTCCAAAATCAAGAATGAAATATTTTATTAAGCCATAAATATAAAACCCAAAAATAGTGTCAAAATATAACAAACCAGTTATGTAAATGCTTGTTGTTGTTTTTTTTTTTAAATTTATCCATCAGTTTTTATTATAATTTTTATACAGCCAATTATAAGCAAATTTAAGCGCAATCAAATCAAACTCAGAACATACAGTATTGCAACTGTAAAGTTTCAATGTAATTTTTTTGGAAAAACCACTTTATTCTTTCGTACCTTATGTTATAAATACTTTTAAGAATTGAATCAAAATTAAAAATCAAATTTTGGTCTAGTTCTACTTGTTTTTAAAGATTTCATAAATCCGTCCGCATAGTTTTATAATGAACATTTAAAATGAATTTCGTCTAAATTTTTCAAAAGAATAACTAATGCTTCTTGATAGTTCTTGTTAAAATCGTATCGACCACAATTTTTCGCAAAAATTATCATTTTTACTGGCTTTGGAAAAATATGTCTCCTGTTGAAAATTCTTTCACATCCAACCCAGAAACAGGCCAAAACCGAAGCTAGTAGAAATAAATAAAAAACCTCTTTCACCTGGTTGTAGTAATGTAACAATTAACGGTTTTTATTGTAACAATTAACGGTTTTTATTGTAACAATTAACGGTTTTTAGCCAATATATCGTCGTTACTCTGACACAAAGAGTCACAATCAGTATAAAATCCACATGACTCTGACTCATTTTGTTTAGATTATTTGTGAGTTAATATATAAAAAGAGTCACAGCTATGAATATTTTCTGGCGCTTTTGACTTATTGTGGCAAAGTAATAAAGATATGCGAAATAAAAACTTACACTAATCATTTAAGGTAGAACACCACAGTTAGATTTTGATGGCAAATCCTTACTAATTAATTTTTACTAAAGTAATTAGACCTGCTCATTCAATTTTTGACATTCATTTTTCTGTAAAAAAATGTTATGGTCCACAATCATCAAATAACATCAATAAAATACATGTCAAAAATACAAAACATTAATAAAATTTATTACCAAAAATATTCTATATGTTCATTTTCCATTCAGCGTATTTTGAATAATAAAACATTTTTTTAATTAAAAAACTAAAAATTTAAAAAAAATTTTTTTCGACGTTAAAAATATGGCCCACTAAGGACTCGATCCCAAGGATTCGATGATCCAGGCATGACGTACTAACCTCTCGGCTACTGGATCAGCTTAAATTTCTCACCTAAGAGCTACTTAAAAAAAACGATACAAAATGTAGTTTCTCGGCGTCAATTAAAAAAAAATTAAACGAAAATTAAAAAAAAATTGATTCGCTCAGATTTTAATGAAGTTTGGAAATATTTAGACACAAGTCTAATCAATACTTTGAATTGTATTTGATTAAAAAACTAGTTCAGGATTTTCAGTTTCAGTTTCAGGTTCAGTTCGTATTTTTCTTTAACTTTCTATAAAATATCGGAAAAAACTGAGCGAATAAAATTTTTTAAATGGTCAAAATCTGTTTTTTGAGCTTTAGAATCATTGAAATATATCTCAAAATAGAACAATTGGAAAACTATGAAATTATTACCATTAGATACATCATAATCTAAGCTTTCGATTGCACTATACTTTTGAAAGACAAAAATTAATATCTAAGACGATATCTAACTTTTAGTAAAATTCGTCATAACTGTGGTGTTCTACCTTAAATGGTCCAGTGAATGTTCGTCTGTTTTAGTTATAATATGTCGGTTTATATTTTACTTATACAACAAGTTTGCGTTCGTGACTTTGGACAGGGTTTATATAGACGTAGAAATAAATATTTTTAGATTAATATGAATTTTTTTCTTTATATCTCGCTGATTCAATTCCAAAGTCACCGAAATTTCTCAAAATTTTGCGGCACCAAAAATGACCAAAATTTTATCATTTTTGCAAAGTCATTCACTTCCTTTTGAAACAATATGCAAAACTAAGATATTTAAGCACCTTTTGATGATACATGCTTTTGTGAAATTCAAATTTTTGCTAGAGACCAAATTTAAACATCACTAAGACTTATTTTAATCAATGAAACCCAAGAAAGTTGATTTTTTTAAAAAAATTTTTCACTAAAATTGTTTTTTAATACAGCTTATTTCGAATGTTTTAAGTAAATACATAATTAATTATTCCAACACTACTTGATTCAGCTCTAATCCGTGTTTTTCAAGCTCAGCATGATTTTCACTGTGTTTACACGTTCTTTTTATTCTTTCTAAATTTTTCACCAATTGAGTGTAATAATTTCTTATTAAGATGCGCTCCCCTCTATCTGGATATTTGATCTTAAAAGCCCTTGGCTTAGGCTTTAAGTAAACGGTTAGCATTTCCGATCTGGAATTTTTGTCTGAAACTTCAAATATATCGCATGAATGTTTCAGTATTAGATCACCCGACATGGACGAAACGTAAGTAGTTAAAAGAACTTCGTCAGGACTTTTGAAAACTATCATTTCGGCTATATTCAAGGTATTATTGCCATAAATTATGGGCAAAGTCTTTATTTTGAATCCTTTAAAAAGCCCAACCATGTTATGGGCCGCTGTCCAATCTTTTCCATTGATTGGCTGCAGCTTATGTGAAGCCAGAGATTTCAAAACCTCTTTTTTAGTAGAAAAGTGTTCTTTGTGAGGATGGTAAGTGTTAAAAATAAGCACAACGCTTAGATTAGAAATAGAAATACCGAAACAAGACTGTTGTTAAAAATCCAAACATTACTGCTGGACCTTGAAGCACAAAATTCAAGAATGCTTGATGTCTGATGTGTTTCCGGTAACTGATATTTTGTAAGACTTTGATTCTTTCTAAATTTTAAATAGCAAAATAGAAGGAATTTTTAACCAGCAATTTGACAGTGCGGCTAAGTATTTAGAAACAGTGTGAAACATTATTAACTTGAAGCTAATTGTTATTAAGAATGTATAACACAAGACAAGTTCGACTGTAAACTAAACTTTGGAACAAAATTTTGCTGGAATTGTCGCACATTCACAATTTTTTTTCGTTTTTGTTGTGCGAAAATAATCACAATGCCAAAAAAAGCAGCATTAATTGTAAAGAAAGTTGCAATTTTTTACTTTAAGAAAACTATCAGTGCGTTAAAAATCACTGCGCGGGAAACTAACAGAAAATGGCATTTTTGATAGAAAAATTTCATAAAGCTGTGCGTGTGCGAGAATAATCATAATGCCAAAAAGCCGCATTTTGAAAAGAGTCCAATCCAAAAAACACTGTCCAAAGGATAAACACAGCCGTCAAAACGTCATTTGGACTTTGTGTTTTGGCCAACGCGTTCAAAGGACTTCGCCCTTTTGACTGTCCAAAGGATGGTATTACAAGTAGCATCCGTACTTTGCCCAAAGAAAACAATCAAAGGACGTTTTTTCACTTTCAAAAGGTCGTTTCGGCTTTTCTAAACTGTCCTTTGGACTTTGTCTAAAGAACGTTTTGGCTCACGTATGAACCAGTTTTAACAGTGCGTTAAAAATCTGTGCGCGGGAAACCTAACATAAAATAACATTTTTTTGATAGAAAAGCTTCACAAGGCTGCGCGTTTGCGACTAATCCAGCAAAAAATTGGCCAAAAATTTAGTGTACGGTTGGACTTGGGTTATATATTCTTGATATTACGTAATAGTTCAGAGTTATTGTTAATAAATGCCTAAGCTTTAATAGTTTTAACTTATCTAATATTAAGATGCTCTATAAAATGGAAAGGAAATATGCTTTAATAATAAAAAAACTATGGCGCAATGATTTTTTTAAAATAGTATTAAAATTTGAAGAAAAATTATGCTAAATCATTATAATTAAATTTGCTGAACCATTAGAATTAAACTATAGTCAAAACGATAATAGTGATGGGGACTGGCGACAAAACTCGATTTTGAAAGGCTACAATATAACCTTTATCTCCATAACGGAATATAGAATATGTACGGGACATATATCGGAGCATAGTTCAGACGCTTGGCTATCTTTTAAAAAGGTTAGAAAAAAAAGTTTTTCAATGACGTCATCACTATAGCCATTGCGGTAAACAAAACCTGGTCCCAAACAAAAAACTTTTTTTATTAGTGCGAAATGATAAGAAACGCCGCTTGGTATAGAAACAAAATTTTTAGATTTTTCTAAAAGTCAAAGCGAAATCAGCTTGCTAAATTTTTTTATGATGTGTTGAATGTGTACGGTTTTCGCCATTTTTCCCAAATTAATAAACTGCAAAAAATAGCTTTTGTTTTGCTTCCTGCTAGGGGTTTTGTCTTCTGCTTCAAGTTTTGTCGCCAGTCCGCATCATTTTTGTATAGAATATACAATTTTATTTTTTATTTTGGTTTTAACTCATTAACATTCTCAGAATAAAAACAAACTCCGCCACTGTTTATACGGTGCCTGTCCCAAATCAGGATAAAGGAGGAGGGTTACAGAGGAACTTGGGGAAATTTCTTTGTAAAATTTTCTATGCACCATGCCTGCATTATATAAATTGAAATTATATAATTATATAATTGGAAATTATATGAGTGCTGCCTGAAGTCAGCAATCATATAATGGAAAGTACAGTTGATTTAATATTTTCTAAATAATGAAAATATAGTTGAACCTATTTCTTATACATGTGATCATATGGGATTTGATTGCAAAGTTATTTTCGATATTGTTAAACCTGAGAATCTTGATAAACAGTATTTTCGTGATTTTAAAATGCTGACTACGTGGCTATTAACATTATACTTAAACGAAATAAATTGATTTCCAATTTTCAAAATTTCAGTTGTAGTTCAGATAATCATTCTTTATATTCATATTTTTGAAACACTATACATGATTGTATTAATAAATTTATTCCTTTAAAAGGGATACTTTAACTACAAAAAACGTAACAAAATCTGTTTACCCCCAAAAATAATGCGATTATTACCACTTAAAAACGATTTTATAAAAAAAGCAAATTTTGTGTTAAATATAAAGCTTCCTGGAAAGAATGCAATAAAAATTACAAATCCGAACATAAAAAATTTCATTTGGAGCACGAAACCAAAGCTGTAACAAAAAATATAAACGCTTTTTATAGTTTTTAAAAGGATAAACTTATTAATACAATCATGTAAAGTGTTCCGAAAATTTGAATATAAAGAGTGAATATCTGAACTACAACTGAAAATTTGAAAATTGGAAATCAATTTATTTCGTTTAAGTATATGTTTATAGCCACGTAGTCAGCATTTTTAAAATCACGAAAATACTGTTTATCAGGTTTAGGTTTAGCAATATCGAAAATAACTTTGCAATCAAATCCCATATGATCACATGTATCAGAAATAGGTTCAATTATATTTTCATTATTAGAAAATATTAAATCAACTGTATTTCCACTTATATGAGTGCTGGCTGCAGGCAGCACTCATATAATTTCCAATTATATAATTATATAATTTCCAATTATATAATGCAGGCATCTTGCATAGAAAATTTTACAAAGAAACTGCCCCAAGTTCCTCTGTAACCCTGCTCCTTTATCCTGATTTGGGACAGGCACCGTATAAACAGTGGCGGAGTTTGTTTTTATTCTAGAATGTTAATGAGTTAAAACCAAAATAAAAAAATAAAATTGTATATTCTATACAAAAATGATGCGGACTGGCGACAAAACTTGAAGCAGAAGACAAAACCCCTAGCAGGAAGCAAAACAAAAGCTATTTTTTGCAGTTTATTAATTTGGGAAAAATGGCGAAAACCGTACACATTCAACACATCATAAAAAAATTTAGCAAGCTGATTTCGCTTAAATTTTTAGAAAACTCTAAAAATTTTGTTCTCATACAAGCGGCGTTTCTTATCATTTCGCACTAATAAAAAAGTTTTTTTTTTGGGACCAGGTTTTTTTTACCGCAATGGCTATAGTGATGACGTCATTGAAAAACTTTTTTTTCTAACCTTTTTAAAAGATAGCCAAGCGTCTGAACTATGCTCCGATATATGTCCCGTACATATTCTATATTCCGTTATGGAGATAAAGGTTATATTGTAGCCTTTCAAAAATCGAGTTTTGTCGCCAGTCCGCATCAATTTCGTATAGACTATAGTTTAATTCTAATGGTTCAGCAAATTTAATTATAATGATTTAGCATAATTTTTCTTCAAATTTTAATACTATTTTAAAAAAATCATTGCGCCATAGTTTTTTTATTATTAAAGCATATTTCCTTTTAGTATATGCTAATGAGTAGCACGGACATATA